>LR539975.1:757167-827947 GCA_900536315.3 Caenorhabditis becei | reverse complement strand
TTTTGGTAGGTCCTCTTAATTTTTCATGGGTCCTCCTGGGTCCTCTTTTTTCCGAAGGGTCCTCTTTTCCCGAACAGAGCCGACTATTCTAACATGTCTCTTGTTGTCTAGCTAGCTTTGTGATATCATTCATCAGATTCTTCCCTGAATTACCTGAATTACGGCAGTGAACGTGAACACAGAAGATTAAAACAAAAAACACGGTGAAACAAGAAGACGTAAACATTTTTGATAATCGTAACGAGAGGCTTGTTGAAGTAGTTCCTTTTCCAGACACACTGCGAAAGTTTGATCGTTCATGATGGCAAGTCTCACACTCAACGTTTTCCAAGTTTTCACAAACAACTGCTTTACACAAAAACAATCAAAACACAATATCAGTTCTGAACTATTTTCATTTTTTGGCTTTCCAAATTAAATGAGCATATTAGGTTGTTTGAAAGTTGAACTTCCGAAAAATCCATAATTTCTTATTACAATTATTATCATTTGTACAGTCATGCAATACTATCTACGCAATGTGTCCCCTTTCTGCTACTTCTTTCCAATAGATAGTCCTACACATGTTAATGATTTGAGTTTAATTGGTGTTGCAAGAGGTGGAATTCCATAGAACCAATCTCCTGCATTTGGACCGTTTTGCTGACAGTACGCAATAACAAGTGGAGGACCGGGAAGTGTGAATCCGAAAAGTTCATATTGCGATGTTGTCAACAGTGGGCACGCAAATGTTGTTCTGAAAAAAACAAATGGTTGAGAACTATTGGAACAATTACGTACGAACAAGTATTTGAATCTCCGAACCCAGCGATTGCTCCCAATATGTACAAGTTGCCAACTTCTGATTGTGGAGCACACCAGGGATCAAATGCGTTTTGATATCCTGCACAGGTAGAATCGTAAATCTTTGGACAACCCGTGCATGCTGAATTTTGAAGTACCGTAAACGATACAGTAAGTGTGAACTTACGAGATGCTGGATCCGGAGGTATTGTGGTAGTTGTGGCAACTGTCGTTGTAGTTGTAGTTGTTGTAGTGCCTAAATTGATAACGTTCGAGAATGCCAGAAGCCAGGAAATCAAAAGCTGTTTGTATCTCTTTCTCGAATGGACTTCGTTGCCATTAAATGCTGTGAAGCATGGGTGAATTGGATAAATCAGGAACGAGAATCGGCAATGGAAGTGAAACAAACTACGACTTTGATACTAAAGATCAGTTCAGTGGTTCGCGGTAGCAGAAGATTGACTAGAATCTATCACATTGTAGAAAGTTTTGAAGAGCGTCTAAAAGACCCGCTCGCTTTTATCTTTCTGAATTCTTCTCTAATTGTCTTCAGAGTCAATGAATTCTATCTAAATATGGATTGAGAGACTGACCTGACACAGTGGTTGTCGTTTGCGAACCCGGTATAACGGTAGTAGCTGAGCCACCACCGGAGGAACTCCCGTCATCAACAGTTTGGGTCGGTATACAAGCTTCCAAATAATGAGAGATATAGAATAAAACGGCGAGAGAGATCAGCATTGTCCACGATTGAAACTTAACGAGAGATGAAAGAACGTTTCGGTGCGTTCTTCTGATTTTTCTCTTTCTCCACCCACTTGGATGTAGTTTCCACCTTCACTGCGAGAATGAGAATTGAATCTGATCTATAACGTTTCAGAGGGACTGACATGAGTTTTGACTACGGATAAACACTGGCAGTTGTGATAAACTGATAAGAACCATACTTTCAGGTAACTAGAAGTGTTTCTTTTTTTCAATTTTTACTTTGGAATAATCGTTGCAGGTTTGAATTTCTGAGCAATATAACTGAAATGCTGAATGAGAATTTGTATTATTTTATTTTTACAGTTGTTTCACCTAACTTCTTACAGATCTTGTTTTCTCTTGTTTTGTGAAAGATGTTTCCCAAGTGACTTCGTTTGTATTGTTGATATGCTTTTCCGATTGTCTTCCTCTTCCTCCACTGTTCTCATCAAGTCCCAATGACGGTAACACGAACTGGCCAATAGTGCAGACTTTTTCTCCGATTTCTACAGGTCCTCTCATTCAGACGCAATCACCCTTCTGACTTTTCAAGGAACATGTTACGTTAGCGTCAATCTGTCAAGATCGCAAGTGCGCAATAGTAGCATTATCTAATCGGATCTCTTATCACCGTATGTTCGAATGTCGTTGATACATTTTGAGAGGACCGGAAGCGTTTATGAATGTGATTGAAATTGAAGAGTTCGCAGAACAGATAAAATACAGAAATTGCACTACAGTTATTTTTGGTTAATTTGAATTTTGAAATATTTAGAGTACAATTTCAGTACTTATTATTATCCAACGCATTTCAAAGATTTCAATGGTATTGGTGCCCATGGTGTTTCACCATCCGGCAA
The DNA here is from genome assembly GCA_900536315.3 of Caenorhabditis becei. NCBI lineage: Eukaryota > Metazoa > Nematoda > Chromadorea > Rhabditida > Rhabditidae > Caenorhabditis > Caenorhabditis becei. Next base: position 825,557 of record LR539975.1, on the reverse strand, counting down.
ACCGAAGTACCAACTTCCAGCATCTGCACCTGTTTCTTTACAGTAAGCCATGACTTGTGGGTAGTACGGATCGGAGGGAACAGCAGCACCATAAAGATCTGGGGCTGAAGTATAGCCAGCAGGGCAATCGTAATAAAGACTGACAAACAATCATTCGACCAGAAAGTTGTGCTAAACCTACTGGCAGGTTTCGGAATCACCAAAGTGGATCAATTCGTCTTCACCATTGACATAAGTGACTCCAACTGTAGCTGCTGTGGCGCACCATGACTGTCCAGCCACATATCCCACGCAAGACTTGTCGTAGATCTTCTGACAAACCTGACACGCTGAAACAAACTTAGCCACTAAGTCGATTTTATTAGAGCTCACGTAGGGCTGGCTCTGAAACTAAAATCAACTGTGAAGGCGTATATTGGGGAAAGTGGATATGATTCAGTAGAACTTCTTACCTTCTACTTGTTGCGTCGGAATACATCCATACACCACTTCCAGCAAGCATGCAGAAATGAAAACCACACGGATTAGCATGACTAAAATGGCAGAATCTGAATGAGGAAGGCATCGTTTATACAAGAAACCTCCCCCGCACCAAAACCTTGTTTTGGAAACAACGTTGGGTGTTTCTTTAGACAAGCCGATAGGCAGGAATCAAGATGAAAAGATGAAAATCTGTACTGAATGTCTGATCGTCTTCTGATCACTTACATCCAAGCACTCTAGTGTACACTTTTGCATACGATAAATTGATGTAGTAGTAGCAAAGAGCCTTATTCAAATCACTTCCTCTTATAAGAACCTAGATGAACAATATCCGACACTTCAAGAATTACCCACAAACCGCTGGTTCGATAAGTTAAATCAAAAAAATTGGAAAAGGAAAGGTCTCTGCTAATATGCTGCACACAAATCGTCTAACATTTTACAGACAACTATTTAGTTTTGAGAATAATCATAACCCCACCAATCAACTAACTACTTGAAACGTTGCCAATCAGACGTAAAGTTATATCGATAAGAATGCTTGAGTTTTTCTAGTATTGAACTATCGAAGTAGTATCAAGTTCAATACATTTTTCGACAGTTTTCCGAATTATTTTCTAGTTTCTGGACGCCAGAACTGGTAGCTGAAAGTAGGTAGTTTTCCGAGAACCAATCCTACACTATTCAATAATTACTTGAAATAGTTTTTTGTTTTATTAACAACAAAAACAAAACATTTATATGGTCTTCTATTCCGTCGAGCTTGTAGCATTCCGACTTTTTCAAATACGTCTTGAAAACTGGTTAGTTTCAACACATCCAATCGTGTTCCACAATCCGTCGAGTTGAGCTTGCTTCGCGAATTTGTTCGTTTCCACACAAGTCCAGAAATCACATCATGATTATGCCGTTCTGAGCGGAATTCACCAGCTGCGATTACTTCTTTCATGTTTTAACTAGAGAACTTGCAGAAGTACTTCTCGTGCTTTTGCAAGGGTCCAATGATGATGAGGTTGGAGAGCGAGAATAACGAACGAAGAATGCAGGATTTGAATTCAAAAAAATTTCAGAGCGGAAAGAACAAGATCTGGCAAGGAACAGCATGAAAATGGGAACTTCTTGTTGATTTGATAGTAGTACTGATTTTCTAATTATCAATCTCAAAACAGTTCCGTGAATTATGTCACAGCTTGTCATAATCATATGCTTACGTTCTTCATCTAAAAGACTTCACCTAAACCAAGGTTGGAACAGAAAACAAGCTTCAGCCTCTTGTCAGAATCAATTAACGTATACCTCCCGTATTTGATGTGATTACGTAAGCATTATCAGGAGATCCTAGCATATACTTTATCCTTCATACCAAACCTTCATGCTCATCATTTTTCGATTGGTTGTACTACCCAACTTGTAGTTTTAAACATTTCGCATTTATTTAAAGAACTTGTAGCTAAGATAAACAACATCTAATTGAAATTTCCAGCGAGAAACAAATCAAAATCAATCAAAATTAAAACTGAGCATAATTGCGAAGAGTTCATAAAGTTGGTTTATGTGTGGACCATCTGATTCTCGGAACCCTCCATCTTCTTTTCATCACCAATTTGTCAATTTTAGTTAGTTTCGGTCCGCGCAATAGTGTGACGGTAACGGTTACATCTTTTGAAGTGAAATCAGTTTTTGAATTGCAAAAGTCGTTTATGAATTGGCCAGTCGAAACAGCAAGCATCGTTTCAAGGAATCTACTCACAGTCACTTTCATTTACCAAGTAGTGTCATAAACAACATCGGTAGTTGTAGTCGGAGCTATTGTCGTTGTTACTATGATGATCAGATATTATGAAATGGAAAAAAGTTTGTAAAAAACTACTTACCTTCAATTTGTTGAGTTGGAATACATGAATACACAAGTCGGAAAAAACACAAGAGCAATAGCTTTGTTCCAAGCATGGAAACTGAGAAATGATGAAAATTAGGCGTTTCTGCATATTCTTCATCTTTTTATACAATTAGGAAAAAAACCTCGACCAAATTGAACCTGTCCAGATTAATAGATGATATTTTCCGTACAAAATCACTGTCTGTATGTAGTGTAGCCTTCTCTGATAATTTATTCGAATGACCAAAACACAACGGAAAAACTAATTCTTGATCAACGTCGATCATAGCTTCCAGCTTATGCTAGCCAAGATAACGTTTGAAGCATGCATGTCAACTCTCAAAGTGTTTCTTAGTCTTTGAAGAATTGAAAGATTGAGACATCATACTCATTTATTTAACATGAAAATCTTGTGTTATCACCATGAACCATGACATTTAAAAATGCTGATTGCATCTGGTGTGTAATTTGGGTCAGTGTAGTCTCCTATGTACCATTGACCCGCTCCTGGTCCATTTTCTACGCAGAAACCCTTTGTCGAGTAAAAATCAGTGGGAAGGTTGTCACCATTAATGAATAAAAGGGTAGAAGGAGGATCCTCTGGGCAGAGAAAAGTCAATCTGAAAAAGTTCGGGAAATTATGTGAACAACTTCATTGCTCTTACAGGCAAGCTGCAGGGTCCACAGTGCCCGCAGCATCTATAACAGCGGAACCAATTTTATATGTGACCATAGAATCTGAAGCAGTCAGACACCAAGGTTGATTATAAACATATCCAGGACATGTGGTGTCGTAAACTGGTTGACAAGTGACACAAACTGAAAAGAGTACAGGTACTTTTTTCATTGAATTAATCGATTACCTGGTACAGGGGTAGTAGTAGTGGTAGTAGTTGTAGTTGTAGTTTCAACTTGTTGTGTTGGTAGACATGCATTCACGGTTTCGTAGAAACATATAGCAATGAAACTGACATGAATGAACATAGTGAGTGAACTAGAACCTATTTTTGCGTCAAAAATTGCTTATATATGGCTGATTCCTAGTTTATTTGTGACGGGTGATATCAAAAGCCAAGGAAACAGTGTTTCTATCTGAATCGATGATTGATAGCCGAAATATACAGAATAAAAGATGATCCACTTTTTTGCGACATCGTAAATCTAGTCTAGGGAATTTTTAACAGAAACTTATTTCCTGGCAATATGATAAGATGATATAGATACAATACGCTATTTGAAACCCAATCAGAAGAACACATAGCTTTCATTCCAAAGCTAAAGTTTATCAGCCGACACATTTAAATGTATTCATTGTAATTGCAGATACATATGGCGTTGCCCAGTTTCCTATGTACCATTGACCTGCTCCTGCTCCGTTTTCCACACAGTAACCATCATACCAGTAAGCCCAAATGGCGACGGCTCCATCGACCCATAGAACGGTACCCGATGGACAAGTGAATGTAATTCTGGAAGAATTTTGATGTTATCTTATTGCGAGAACAACAATCGTACACGCAGGCTGCCAAATCTTGAGTGTGAGTATCAATGTAAGGTGAACCAATGGCATAAGTGACTTGAGCTTCTGACGCTGTCGAACACCACGGTTGTCCAGAAACGAATCCTGTACATGATTTGTCGTACACTTTCTGACAAGTTACACATGCTGAAAAAGGAAACATAAAGCTAAATACATCAATGAATATACGTGTAGCAGGGTCATCGACTTGTTGAGTTGGTATACACGAATTCACAATTTTTAACAGGAACATACTGATCAAACCAGATTGAATGAACATTGCACTGGAAACATTTTTGCAGTGGAAGTTGCTTTTATATGATTTGTTCAATGTTGACGTGCGCTATCAAAAATTGTATCCATATGATCGGTGACTGATATCCCGATAATCCCGAACAAAAAATGATGATCTATCTGTGGGCATTGTATATAGTCTGATGATGTCCGAACAAAATAGTTGAAATTCCAGCTTTATGAACTCAAATTGAAATGAGTTAAGTCAAAACCTAATTAGTTCCTTGTTTTGTTGGCTTTTCATGAGGCTGCGCAACTTGATATTGCCCAATACTGCTAGTCAACAAAAAAGTTGAGATTCAAAGTTTAGAAAAGATTTCTGATAATGAGCTTCCACGTAAAGAATCGTTCTATACGATGTAATGCAGAGGCTCAATTCACATTCCAACCGTTTCTCGTTTCTAAGCTTCTTGTGCGTTGATCAGGCGGCTGACCACTGTGTTTAGCAAATCCGGTATGTAGTGTATTCTTCTTTGTGATACACAAAAATGACCGAAACACAACGAAATATTCGAACTTTGATCGATATTGAACACACTGGTTCCAGTTTACCCTATACAAAAGAATGTACGAGGCGAGTGTGTTATCTTCCGAAGTTTGTGCGCGGTTTAATTAGATGGAAAAAATGACCTATTTATTTATTTAAATTTTAATACACGAGTTATTAATATGAACCATGACATCTAAAATAAGTAAATGCTTCTGGAACTTGGGGTGGCGTGACCCAGTTTCCCATGTACCATTGTCCTGCTCCTGCTCCGCTTTCACGACAATAAGCTTCGCTTTGTGTACCTGACCAGTAAAAGCTTGTGGTACTGTCGCCATCGATGAATAGGACGGTAGTGGATGGACAAGTAAAAGTCAATCTAACAAAAAGTAGGGAAAAATTGTTGAAACTATATATAGACCACTTACATGCAAGCTGCAGGGTCAACAGTGCCCGCCGCATCAATCACAGCAGAGCCGATTGTGTAAGTCACCATAGCATCGGACTCTGTCGAACACCAAGGTTGGTTGTAAATGTATCCGGGGCATGTTTGATCATATTTGTTTAGACAAGTCACACAAGCTAAAAACAAAGATAAATACTCATTCTTATGACAAAGAGAAGTCACTTGGCACTGGAGTGGTAGTTGTAGTAGTTGTGGTAGTTTCCGCCTGTTGTGTAGGTAGACATGCAACTGCAATCTCAAACAAGCACATGACAATACAGCTGATATGAATAAACATCATGAAAGCGTTAGAAACAATTTTGGCCGCGAGAATTCCCTATATACGTCTGTTTCCATGACGTGCGCCATCACCAGCCAAGAAAATAGTCTATCTTCCTGAATAGACGATTCTCCCGAACAAAAGATGATTTTGGACGCGTTGTATCCGAATGTTTCTGTCTAATCAGCTAGATTGTGATTCTGACTACCTGATGATATGTTCAAAGACTTCTATGACAGAAATCTTGTTTAGAATTGAATTATGAACGTCAATATTCTCATAAATTACTGGGAAAGCTGATAAATAAGTGTTGTTAAAGAAATCTTGCAAATTCTTAAAAATCATTCAACCCAACTGAATTAATTCACTAATGATCATTGTTCTTAGCTTTTCGACATCTTCACAATCTACTCACTTCTTATCTGCTTCTCGTGCTTCGCCTAGGTGACTGACCACTGTGCCTATCAAGTTCGTCAAGTTCATATAGACAGAACTAGCTTGAATCACAAGAGATGATCATTTTTCTGTACCTTCCGATTTTTCGTAGGAATTCAGTGATTACGTAATCTGATCCTGTTTGTACAATCACGAATTAGCATTATATGAATTGATTCCACACAGGATGATTGGGTTGATGTTTGAAAAAGTGACAGAAACATGGAAAAGACTGAAAACGGTCGACTGATAATATCCTAACCTTTCAAGAACTGTTGAGTTAAAACTAAGCAATTTATTATCGGAAGGCGAACAAAACAAAATAGTGAATCCTATGACAAGTTATAATATTAATGAGAAGCAACTTATTCTTGATCAAACTCAGCCGACACATCTGAAAGAAGACATCGCAATCGGATTGAACTCTGTTAGAAGCCATTGTCCATAGTACCATTGACCTGCTCCTGCTCCAGATTCCACGCAGTAACCCGTATAATAATTGTAAGGGTCACTTGGTGCAGATCCACTGAGAACATCGACTTGTACAGTGGTTCCTGCGGGACATGTGAACGACAACCTGATTTGAAAAGATACTGATGTACTGGAAATCGTGAAGTACTTACAAACACGCAGCGTCATCATAGTAATGAACGGTTTCTTCTATGTATGAGCCGCCAATGGAATACGATACGGAAGCTTCAGTTGATGTTGCACACCAGGCTGTTCCCGCCAGATATCCAACACAAGATGTGTCATAGACTTTCTGACAAGTCACACAAGCTGAAACTTCTTGGCTTTATAGGTACTAAAAAACAGTTACGTGAAGCTGGTCCAGGAACATCAGTCTCGACTTGTTGAGTAGGTATGCACGAGTCAACAATTTCTAGAAGACAGAGAACAAGAGAACTGATTTGCACGAACATTGCACTGAAGATTGTTTGAGATGGTGTTTAGTTGAGATCTGTTTTATCCCCCCCAATGCGTGAATGAAAAGATGATATTCTGTATCCACTGTTTGTTCATCCCTCCCCTAATCACCTTCCTCATCATGAACACGTGAAGCATTGATCTCCAGTTTATTACGCAATTTGCTATCAAATCACTACAGGAACGCATTCACATCTCGCAATATTTAAAAACTTTATTTCAGAACTAATCCAATTTCGTGATAGTTATCCCACACAGCGGAATTTACTCATAGCAGCTGGTTCAAAGTCGTTATCCGTGATACCCCAAAGCCCGTAGTACCACTGCCCTGCTCCGGTGCCAGATTCAACGCAGTAACCAGTATTGTATCCTTTTTAATCAGAAGGAGCGGCTCCACTCAAAACGTCAATTTGTAAAGTAGTACCTGCTGGACAAGTGAAAGATAATCTGAAAGTAAAAGAAGCCGTTGAGCGAGATGATAACCTTTTACATGCAGGCATCGTTGTCATAATAATGATAAGTTCCCTCAGTGTACGCATAACCAAAGGAATATGATACAGAAGCAGCGGATGAAGTTGCACACCACGATGTGCCAGCAAGATATCCAACACAGGATGTGTCGTAAACTTTTTGACAGGTAACACACGCTGAAAATCATAATATTCAAAGCTTAGAGGAGGCAGTTACGTGTAGCTGGTCCATCTGCTTCGACTTGTTGAGTAGGAATGCATGAGTCGACAATTTTCAAAGAGCAGATGTCAATAAATTGGTGAAGCATAATGGTTGCACTGAAGACTTCTTTAAACTTGCAGTTGTCTAGTAAGGGTGTCTGTTCCACCTTAACGCGTTGGTTAAAAGGGAGATAATCTGTACTCGATGTCTGAACACGCCTCCTATTATCCAGCTTGTTCAACGGAACAAACTGCATCAATCAGCCGCACGATATCGAATGAGTTGACGATTTTGCTTCAAATGCCTCAAAATTTGTTTCCGGTGCTTCCAAAGTGCAATACAATCTTAAGGAACGATTCTTTATTACAGGTCGAATCAAATAAACAACAATTATCCAACACATCTGAAAGAACTCATCGGAACAGGGTCGAAATCTGTGAGCATCCATTGTCCATAAAACCATTGACCTGCATCGTCACCATATTCAGTGCAGTATCCAGTATTGTAGTTGTTCGGATCGGACGGAACAGATCCACTGGCAACATCAACTTGTAAAGTAGTTCCTGCTGGACATGCAAAATTCAATCTGAGAAAATGATTTAAACATTCCTATCATTAAACATAGTTCTCACCTGCATGCTCCTCCATCTGTATAATCACTCGTTTCTTCTATGTATTCCCCCATGTCGTTATAATATGATGTACTTGTTCGTGGGGCGTAATAAATAAAACCAATGGAGTAAGAGACAGAAGCTGCAGCCGAAGTGGCACACCAAGGCTTTCCGGGAACATATCCCACACAATCCGTGTCATAGATTTTTTGGCATGTCACACAGGCTGAAAACGACTTGTTATAAAAGCACAGAGACGATAATATTACGAGAAGCTGGTCCTGGAACATCAGTATCAACTTGTTGAGTAGGAATGCAAGAGTGAGCAACTTTCAGAAAACTGAGAACAAGAAGATTATATGAAAGAAACATTGGTGATGGAATAAAAGACAGCAATCGTTTAGTTGAGGTTTTCTTCCTGTGTTAGGAGAAAGATTATAATTTGTAGCTGTGATCAAAGCACGCCTTCTTGATCATCTGTTTGTTCACCATCTTCAAAAGCATCAAATGGCAACGTATCACTTGATTTGATTATATTGCGTTAAGCAAGTGTAGGAACTTATTGTTAAATAGAGCGTTATAAACCACTGTCTGGAAAGATCTCAAGAACAAACACCAGAAAACCTCTCTTGACGAGGTGTCTAGATAAAAAAGTGTATTATTAGAGAGAGAGATCATGTTTATGAGTTGGCATTTCTCTATGGTAGTAATCTGAAATTACTGACATCAGGAATTCATGTTCTCTAAAAATACTGCACGACAATTTTTTGGAACGTATCATCTTGAAAATATCATGTACTCGTAATGTTTTTATATAATAGCCAGCACATTTCTACTATCCAACACATTTCAATGATCGCATTGCTACTGGTTCGAATTCCGTGATCCCAACAATTCCGTAGTACCATTGTCCTGCTCCATTGCCTGTTTCCAAGCAGTAGCCGGCGTTATAACCGTATTCATCGACTGGAGCTGTTCCACTCAAAACATCAACCGAAGAGGTTGTTCCAGAAGGACATGTGAAAGATACTCTGTCGCGAAAAAACATGAAAAACAGTCAAATAACAAACTTTTACAAGCAAGCACCGTCCTCGTAGTAGTGGAATGTTTCATCTGTGTACACCGGACCAATTTCGTAAGTAATGGTCACGGAGGAAGCTGCGGAACACCAAGATTGACCAGCTACATATCCAACACAGGAAGTGTCGTAGACTTTTTGACAGGTTACACATGCTGAAAACAAGCTTATCTGTGCTCACAAAACATTGGTTACGTGTAGCTGGACCCGGTGCAGGTGTAGTTGTTGTCGTGACTGGAAGAATGAAACACATTGCATTTTGAAATGGGTGAATCATGACTTACCGTCGACTTGCTGAGTTGCTATACATGCACGCATAAGTTTCACAAGAGTCAGAGAAACAAAGATGATAATCATGTTGATTGAAATGAGGAACAATTGCCAGACAGGGAAGGCTTTTATACGCTGTGTTCTCTGCCCACAGGTGTTATTTATGATCCAAAGCTTAGCGTATCTTTTTACGAACAGAGGTTGATAACGAAAAGTCTGGTCGGAAAGATGATATTCTGTATCCACTGTCTGAACACTCCTGTTCAATTTTTCCTGTTCGACGATACAAGATGCATTGAAACGTCTGGGAATGTTGCGACACTGGAAACTATCGAATATTTTGAAACCGTGTATTGCAGAAATTGAATAACGACTCTCAGATTCATTGATACAAAATGAGTAATCGGTTGCACGAAGTTAAGTTCTGAACTCTCTTCCGCTTCAGTAATGGTGAAGGCAGTCTTTTTCGAAATTCGTTCCCCATGTTTGATCAAGTTCATTGTGACAGAACAAGCTTTGTTCAAAATATCTCTTTCTCTATCCTAGATCATTCAGGTACAGAATATTCCTTGGTCTTATCGTTGGATAACGTGTTGCGCAAGAAGTCGCATTGGATTGGATAAGCAGGAAGACACTGTGTAATCATATGGCTTATCAATGTCTATTCAAAAGAAAACTTTGACCGGAAACAAATGATTATAACATTCATTATTTCATCCATAAGCAGTACCTTAAGTAGGTTGACATCGGAATGAACTCATTGGAACAGGGTCGAAGTCAGTGACACCATATATTCCATAATACCATGTACCCGGGTCAGATCCCATATCTTCCTGACAGTAACCCGTATCATACATGCTCGGATCAGACGGAGGAGAACCCGTTAATACGTCCACCATCACAGTTGTTCCAGCTGGGCATTTGAATGATAATCTGAAAAATACATGATTTTTTTATTGTGAGATTTCGGCATACATGCAAGCTCCGTCGTCATAATAATGGAAAGTTTCATCCGTGTACACCATTCCCAGAGAGTAAGACACAGATGCTTGAGATGATGTGGCACATGAACCTTGCGTGTATCCCTGGCATGTCAAATCGTAGACTTTTTGACAGACAACACAAGCTTAAAAGTAAACATATGAACCATCCACGTGTGAACCTATACGTGAAGCTGGACCAGGTGCTTCGGTAGTTGTTGTTGTCATTGTGGTCGTGGACGTAGTGACTGTCGTAAGTTTATGTTTTGCCACTTTTGCTACTTTATGTGTTACTGAAATAGCAAGTTTTTCATGAATGTTTTCGAACTTCGAAATTCTCGGAAAAACACAACTCACCTCAAACTCGAAAACTTACCTTCTACATGCTGAGTGGGTATGCAAGCATGTACCACTTCAAGAAAACATAGAACAGCGAAACTAATATTGAATTGCATAACGGTCAATCTGAAAGATGTGAAGTAAACGATGATAGCTTTTATAAGCTTTGTTATCAGTCTACTGTCGTTAATGTCAATCTGATAAATAATTCATCTTTTTCACACATGTCTTGACGATCTGTATGAAGAGACTATGTCCGTTGTCCAACAACGGATCATACTTGTTTAATTAGCTTTTCGGTAGATAAAAACTGGATGAATCCTAACCAAACTATACGCTGTGTTGTACTCTTCATACAAGATGATATGGCTAGATGATTATAGTGAAATTACCCATGATTCAATGGGTTCAGCCGAGCCCCACTTAGGATTTCGCAATCGTTGTGGCCCTATGCAGGAATGCCAAGGTTCCTAAAAATGTTAATAGACATTGGTTTTCGAATTATTGGTCAGTTTGAAAATTCTCGTCTCCCTCGGTAACAAATTTCAAAAGTACTTGACGCACTGTGATTAACAATAGTAGTTTTTTTGTTCTGCCCAAATAAGTATGCTTGGAAAACTTTTCCTCCGGTTTTGTGTCACAGGCGTGTTGCGCAAGATTCTGATTTATGTTCACAGCGAAATGTTGGCCAGTGGACTGATCAACAGAAACAAGTAATTGAGAAAAATTAGGGATGCATACTCATTATTCATCTATAAAAAGTGAAACGAAGATAACATATCTTGACAAATTTGAAAATACATACAAATTATTAATATGAACCATGACACCTAAAATAGGTAAATGGAACTGGAATTTCGGGTGGTGTGACCCAGTTTCCCATGTACCATTTCCCTGCTGCTGATCCACTTTCCTGGCAAAATGCATCCATCTGTGGACCTGACCAGTAGAAACTGGGAGAAGTGTCGCCATCAATGAAAAGAACCGTAGAAGGAGAAGTTGGACATGTAAAAGTCAACCTGACAAAAATAGGGAATTGTTGAAACGAGATTCACAAATCTTACACGCAAGCTGCAGGGTCTACAGTACCCGCAGAGTTGATAACAGCAGAACCGATTGTATAAGTCACCATAGCATCAGACTGTGAAGCGCACCAAGGTTGCATAAAAATGTAACCAGTGCACATCTGGTCGTAATAATTTTTACAATTCACACACACTGAAAAAAACACAAACACCCATTATTGTTACACGAATCGGTTACTTGGCACTGGGGTGGTAGTAGTGGTAGTAGTTGTAGTGGTTGTCGTTGTAGTAGTTGTTGTAGTTGTCGTTGTGGAAGTTGTTGTGACTGTGGAACACTTTTATTAGAAAATCCTAGTGTTCCTGGAGTTTACAATTTCTCATCAACTTTCTCGGAAAAGTACCAAACTCACCTTCACTTCGAAAACTTACCTTCAACCTGCTGAGTGGGTATGCAAGCATTTACCACTTCAAATAAGCAAAAAACAGCAAAACTAATGATCAGAGGCATTTTCGTTTATATTAAAGATACTAAGTATGGGCTAATAGCTTATATAAGCGTTGTTATCAATCTACAGGCGTAACTGTTCGTATAATAAATAATCCATCTTTTTCACACTTATCTCGATTGCCTGTCTCAAAAGATTATGTCTACTGTCAAACAACAGATTACATTCGGTCAATTATCTTGTTGGTAGTAGAAGCTGGAGGAACCGAGATCAAAATGAACTGGCCGTGTTTCATTTGAAGACATAAGTAGATATAAATTTTAAGAATATTCCTGTTTAAATAGCAGAGTTGATCTTAACACCTGGACATTCCACAAAATTCCGAACTTTCACTTTTTTGAATGATGTTCTTCGAAATCCCAGTACTGTTCTCAAAACATTATACGAAGCTTCAGAAGTGTTTTCCTCTGGTTCCGTATTATGGGATGTATTGCGTAAGAATTTGATTTATATTCCCAGCAGAACGCAAGATGGCGCAAGACAATCAGCTGTTTCTGTTCGTTCCTGTTTATGTTATGACAAGGGACAACAGTTCTTGGAAACTTTAGTCAATTTTTTATATAAATAATTTATTTGCTTCATTAAGCTCCATTCAAAAAATGTCATCAAACTGCGCTGTGCGTAACTGTTTGTTATTATTATTATCATTATTAATCTGGTGTTAGTAAAACAAAAAAAAGAAAAACAAGAGAGATCTAAGGCTATCCGGATAGAATTCCAACGCATGATGTAGCGACAATTTCCACGGGAGTTGTTAATGGAGGAATTCCGTAGTACCATGTGCCCGCGTTGGCTCCTGTTTCTTGACACGTGGCAATGACCAACGAAGGTCCAGGAACGATTGTGTTAATGATAGGAAGCCTGACTTTTGATGTTGTACCAATAGGACAAGAAAATATTGTCCTGAAAATGACATTGAGAGCTCGGTTTATCACAGAGCATGACTTACGAGCACGTGTTTGAATCTCCATAGTTATAACCTGTCAGGATTCCTAAAGTATACGTTAATCCGACCTCCGCAACAGTGGCGCAGAAATCAGTTGCACCGGTTCCCAAACAACCTTGTCCGTAAATTGGAGGACATACTGAACAGGCTGAAAATTGAAGATTTTTGCTGAAAAGTCTATTCGTTGAACTTACGATATGGTGCGACTGTTGTTGTTGTTGTAACTGAAACAAGTGATACGTGACGTCACTGAATACTGTCTAGTTGTGTTTCTTACCTACGGTTTGAGTCGGAAGGCATGCCGAACAAATTTCAATGACTAGCAGCAAAATAACAGTTATTAATGGAAACATGGAGAACATAGTGATTCTTTGATAACGAGTGGACATTTGACCTGCGACAAGGATTCAGTTCACCTCTGCGAATCTTTGCGAATCTCCACCTATCGAACCGAAGATGTCGCTTAATTCAATCAGTTCTCGACAAAAGATAAACGATTCGGACTTAGAACATTGTTCAGTTGATGCCCGAGAAACTTTCTATCTGTGTTGTTCAATTATCTCCATGTTTTTTATCACCTTGTATCTCTTATCTTCTAATCATTTATTGGGTAAATGTCTTATAAGAGAGAGCGGTCATCGAAAGCAAAAGCAGAAGGAAACATTGAAACGCAATTCAGCTTTGTCTACAATTATCAGCAGCATCGTCTAGAGGATGGTCGGTCGGCGGTTTTGTTGCGAACTTGGAGGCATTATGGCGAAGCGCTGCTTTCTCGGCGGAGGTCAGAAGCCTGAAGAAGACAAAAGTCAGAAAAGGCATCAAACATCGGAAACAAAGGGATACAATCACTAGAAATAAATCGAAACCTAACGTTGTTTGAAGAGGACGGTGTGGCGGATCTGTATCCGATATGTCCTTTCTGAATAAAGATATCATTCGGTTTGTTGTTGATACTGGGATGAGTTACTTACCGGTAATTGCTGCTGGTGGTCCGGTGGGATGCGAATGGTTACAGTTTTGGTTGGTGTCTGATGAAACTTGTATAATAGCTTCTCAACAGACTGACAACTTACCTTTCCGTCGAGTGCGTTTTTTCTGGAAATAGAAAGTTTGGATTTTTTTTCAAGATTGAAATTTTGGTAACTTACCCATCCTGTGGACTTGCCCGTACGTACGGTCTATCCAGTAGTTCCGGCCTGAAAGTAACTCTTTTTAGTTGAAGTTTGAAATTATCACGCTTACAGCGATCCTTCAACGGTGATGCTTCTTCGGTTTGGGTTTTGAACCGGAACGCCAGTCGGAGAAAGCTGGAAGAAGAACAATTAGATATCGAAAGTTAGTAACAGAAAACAAAGCAAAACAAGCAAAAGCAGATACTCTGGTAGAGATAGCGATAGAAGAAGGTAAGCGATGCGTGAAATAGACAATCTCGCGAGTCTCGGTCACCGTTGTCGTTTTCTTTTCCTTCACAATTCGATCCACTTCACCGCCTTCCATTTGGTTTCGGAGTTCCTAATGATCGAGTTATCATGTTAATGCAAGTTGATTTATGTCATTACCTCCATAACGTTTACTGCTTTTATTTGGTCTGGATTCCTACCGTCAAAGTTATGCGGGCGAGAGTAAACCACACGTTTGGCTGAAAAAGTGAACGAAAAACTAATTTCTGATGTTTCCAATGCTCTCACGTTGATTTCTCGGCCGAATTTGATTCTCCCTTTCTCTTTTTGTTTCTTCTTCGTCGATGATTTTGCGACGAGAAGCGATGATTTTCTGAAAAAGGACAATAGGAAAAAAGAGAAAAAACAAGGGAAACGAAACAAAAGTTGAGGAGAAAGACAACGTACATCGAGTTCGAAGTCGAAGCGAGGATCTGCCCGCGGCTGCTGGAATAGAATATTCAAAGTCAGAAGGTTCCCACACTTGCAAAAAATGCAAGAGTGCTTCGGAAGAGTCCATTACCTTGTGGAGTGTACGCCCTCGTGGCGGCAGCTGGCCGTTTGCAAGTACTGGTGTGAACTTCATCTGTATAGGCAAGAGGCAATAGTAAAAGGAACCAAGTATAGGGAAGCAAGAAAACAATCAACTGAATCAAACTGAAAACTGTTACCGCTGGTAAACCACGTTCTCCAATCGACGGACGGACGGGAAGATCTTGCAGGGTCGGTGTTGTTTGCCCATCCGACTCATCAATTGATGGAATTGAATGAACCAGAGTAGAAGGTCTCGGAGATTGTGGGAGTTGAATCGATGGACGTGGAGTTCCGAAGTACTTCATCGAAGGAACTTCCTTGATCGAGTCGTCAAACTGAAAACACAAATAGAAACTATTTACCACAGATTGAAAGCCTAACATTGAAGAGTCCCCTCTCAGCCGGAGACGGTCTTAAGTCCAAGTTGTCAACCAATGGATTCTTTTGAAAGAACAGAGTGGTTGAAGTGCCAAGAGTTTGGGTCACCATCAGACAGTCATCGGTGGTTTTGGAAACACCACTATCCACGAGCATCTCCGCAATAGATGGTCTTCTCGAGCCGACCGAAGCACGTCTTGATGGAGGACGGGATCGAGGGAGGTCCTGGACTAAAAACGATTAGAGTAATGGAAAACTGAAGTCACCTCATAGTCAGAAGCAAGGGAATGGTCTTGACTGAGAGAGAGTTGACGGTGACACTCGAGAAGTTGTGCCAACTGAAGTAAAATATGATTAGATCAAAAAAATTTCCGACTAGTTTCCACAAACCGTATTAGAATTTCTTCGCTGGTCAACCCGTGAAACCATCAATCCGGCGAATTTCGTTTCATTGTCCCAGCTCTGCAATGCAAACAAACGACAGGTCGAAACAGTTCAAATGCGTTCAATTGCGTCATAATCTACCCTAACTGACCGTTGACAACCGTCTACCAGATGGTGCTTGACCTTGTCCAGATGAGTTTTGAAAACTGGAATGAAACAAAGAGGAACACTGGAATTTTGTTGAAACCACTCACTCCGTACAGAAGCTCTCGGAATTCATTTTGGAAGCAGGAATGAAGCGCTTCTTCAAGGAAACTGGAGGCGTCCGTAACAACACAATAAGAAGAAGTGATTCACGCGGCGGCACCGAGAAATGCGATGATTCACTTTGGGGCACAATCGTTTCCAAATGTTTTCCCTTCCCCGCTTCTTTCATCCCGTACAAGACGTGTCATGGCAGCCAGCTGAAACAAAACAATATCTGAAAACCCCTTGCTTCTTCTGTTTCATGTGTCTTGAATCAGTATGAATTCATGTTTGCTTGCTGCATACTCGGGCGTGAAATTATGGAGCAATCAATCAGTAGCGTGGCCGCTGATAACCGTCTTCTTCTCCATGAGCCTCCTTAATCGGCGTCAATATTTTCTTTAGATAACAACGTTTTGATTGTGCGGAGCACAGCAGAGCGACGAGCAACGACAGTATCAAATTCAAATCGCGGAGGAGAAAAAGGAGATTAGTTGATCCATGATCCCTATAACACCTGGGTCACAGGTGTGTATTGGGCAGAGCAAACTTTACTCGGACACGTGTCAAATCCTTCCGGTCGGTATACTTCAAACACTGCCATCAGAGGATATCATCCAAAGTTATTGTTGATAGTCGGATTATCCGCTTGACGTGTCGACTCCTTTGGCGGCATCTAAACGGAGCATGTGCGGTATAACTGTTAGCTTCTCGGTAGAGCTGCGCGAAATGTCCGTTGTTTGCCCGATTACTGTAATAAAACCCGGACTCATAGGAGGTGCTCATGCCGCCGCTTCCTGATCTGTTTGTTCTGCCACCCCGTCTCCGTGCGCTGATACATTTATGGTCCTGACCCAGGTCCCTTGTTTTCTCGGATGACTGTTTGTTCCCACACATGACACCCGGCACCGGAAAGCTCCGAGTCGTAAACAGGAACCAAGTTGGTGTGTTACTGTACCGATTCCCATCAGTTATGAACGAACAATCGCCAACTTTCCATTCTTTCACAGCTTTCTCTGCATTTCTCCAGATGCGTCATTAGTAGCATGCGGCGACATAAAAGCTGTTCTCGCGCATTTCCGGGCAGGCCGAGCTATGGGAACCAAAGAACTGGAGATAGGAGCAGGACAGAGGCTCCGTGGGCACTGGGAATACGAGAATAGGCTGGATGAGTCACTGACAGGAAATGGAATGCTCTCCTGGTTGGCTGATGGTGCAGAACGCTGGGAAGATGCGAAAAAGATGATCCAGAACCGGAAACGGAACATGAAATACTTTACCCTGTAGTTTCTGGTAGAGTTGTGGCATTGTGCCCCTCCCTTCTTAACCAATCTGACATTTCAGCATTCACTGAAAGACGGTCTTATCATCAGCACTCGGCCGCAAATCCTGACGGACGATCAGCATCTAATCGTCTAATAAGACGTGCCAGTCCCCCGTCCTTCTTCTATCACTGCACTACTGCTAAAGTTGTCTCCTTAACAGTTTGTCGACTCGGAAATTGTCATAATGCAAATAAGGTGTTAGAAATGGTGAGGGAAGCAGCACGAGTAGGGAAGAGAGTTGGCACGGGGTCTCAAACAATATATGCTCACGCACGTCGAAGGACAGATCAAAGCAAAGACCGCCAGCCGATACACTAGGCTTCTCCTTCTTTTCCATGCTTGATCGTGGAGTACACAAAACGGAACAACGCACTGAAATGAGTTCTTCCTTTTGAGTTTCACCGCCGCCAATTAATTTTGACACCGTATATTGGACGCCAAGTCAGCTATCAAACTTTGAAACCATAGACCCCTTTGTCTTCTTGTGGTAATAAAAAGTCATTGATAAACTTGTGCATGTCCTTGGAGTTAGTAGCGTCATGGTACACGAGGTGATATCGAGACTGACCCCGGTTGCTGTTGCGCAATCCCAGACGATAGCAGTGCGTTGATAACTCTGTGGAGCACTTGCATCGACTTCCTAGAAGGAAATAAAGGTCGAGAACGAGAAAGGAACGGTCCCCAGATCGCGCATTTCGCACGGTGAACGATTTCCGAGCGAGAAGCGGAGAGGATGCTGTTTAGAGGCGCGAACAATAAAACTGGGAAGGAAGACAATTTACGGCGCACCGAGAGTCCGTCTTCTCTCACTAAACGCCGTTTCCTTATGTGTGCACGGACACCTCATCCGACTACGGTAGGTTTATGATGGGCATGTCGACTGGGTGACGAACTTGACGAACTTGTCAATTTTCACAGCTTGACTCGCGTTTTATTGCAGATTGACGTTTTCAGGAAGTGCACAAGAGGTGCTATAAATCTCTTCTCAAGTTTGACTGACAGCACTTCCAAAACTACCGTAACCCGAACATGTTTGTTCAATTAGATCCCTATGCTTCTCCGTTCAAAAGATTCCACTAGCTAACAGATACTACTACCCAAGACGTTGATCGGAACGGATAACAGCTGCATTTGTGTCATTTATGGGGTTCGTACCATCCAAGCTTTCTCGAAGCTTCAGCTGTGAAGTGTGCAATCAACACGAATTCCATCTCCAGTTCCATTTCCTATTTGGCACCTGTTAACCGTGTCCGACCGCGCAAAGTGCATAAATTCTCGAATTTTACGATACGGCAATTAGAAAACGGAGGGCTTCGCGAGGTGTCCAACGGAAACTAACAACTGTAATGGTTGCGTTTTCTCGTTCGAACAGACATATGGGCCCCTTTTATGAGGACTTCACATGTTGAATTATTGCCAATTAAATCTAGGGAACCGAACCCGAGAAAGGGGAACGAAAAGGAGGTCCGATTAGCTGTGCTCAGTCATTTTCATTTTCCTTCTCGTTCCTTTCCCAGGACTCCTAACAAAGACTAATGTGTCTCTCCTGGTAGATATTCCATTTCCCCCTTGCTTCCCCCAACTTGAAGCCTGATGCTTCCTGAACCCGTTCGGCCCGCCAAAACCTCTTCACCTCTCACTGATCCTTATAATCTGTAAACATGATGTCGATTCACGCGTATGTACAAACAATACAAGATATCACCTCGTGTGCATTACACCTCACCCCTTCCGAGCGGAGCGCGTCCCGTTTACTGAGTTTGAGCAAGATCGTTCGGCGACCATTTATGGATTGATAGCATTGCCTGGTGGCTCATGGACGGTGTTTGAGTAAAGTTTTAGGGGAGGAAGACGGCTGACGCAGAGCACCTCGCATTCCGGTTTTAGAGGCACTTCATGAATACGGTAGGCTGCTGCTGCTCCGCGCTGTCTCTTTTTTCGCAAGCCGTGATAAGGAGTGTAGTCACACAATTTCTTAAGAGCGTAAAACTGTGGTTAGGGACTTAGAGATAGCAAGTTTTTGTTGGAAAATGGGACTTTGACACTGATTGTGACGTCTTTGAATTGTCAGTGAATGCGGACACTAATTCACAGTTCAATGACACAAAATTTGAGTCATCTGTCGATTGTCACTAAGGAGTATACTTTGCCAATCCCAGCTGCCAGTTGCCAAACGGAACCATGATCCTATGAGTCACAATTAAAGCCCATGATTGGCAAACAGGACCCTCAGCTGATTTGCGGTCGGCATCACATCAGAATTCCACAATTAAACGTTGCTAGCAGCCGGCATGCTTGCTGACACCTTTCATCTAGCCTCCTCGTATTGTTTCCTTGCTATTCATCAGTGAGGTCCAAATATCGCTGCACACCTCGAACGATCAAACAAGCAATGAGAAAAGACATGCAATAACCGGTACAATAACCTATCAGGCTCAAGGCTTTTGTGACGGCGCCGTATGTGCCGCCGGAACCGATTGAAGTAGCGGAAAGGGTAGGAGGCTCCCAAGTTTGCCAATGTCCAAAGGGTAGAACTTTCAAGGCGCAAAATCACAATAGAAGAATGTTACCCATCTATCTATCTGTCTTCTTAACAATGTCATAATCTACAGTAACACAAAACAATGCTCGTTTTGCCTCTTTCCTCCCTAATGAATTTTCTGTCCGTTTCAACTCTCTCCCCACCTATTCCCGTCTATTGTCCCGGCCTACCAAATACAAAAATTCCTTCCCTCTCCTAATACGCTGGGAGTCGGTCGGTACCTGAAAAGGAGGAAGAGACTCCAATGTTTGTCCAAACTGAAACCGACGCCTTCAATAAAACAGCAGGGGACCTGTGAGATGGGAACACGACGGCGGATCCGAATCTGCAAACAAACAACCTGAGAGTCGGGCTGATGAGTCTGCTGAAAAAGAAGATTAGTGCATGGACCCCCATTCCCATCGGTAGGGGGTCTTTCCCAACGACCCCGCTTGTTTCCCAAGACTTTTGATCTTAGGCTCACCGACTTACCGTGTAAAGTCCACGACAGTTCTCGCTGTCCTTTGTTTCGAAACCGATACTTTCGCGTCAAAACCTTCGTGATAACTTATTCTTGTCAGCGTCTATGCTCCTCCTTATTTTAAGTAAGCGGATTATTGTACCTAATACTGCCTACTAGATAGAAGCATACACTCGTTTATCATTCAACCCTCCTACACGCGCCCAGAACATTGTTCTGTGCAGAGCATATCACACCTTTTTTCCGGAAATCACCACTGACTCACGACTTGCTGCCGTCATTCGCTTGAACCCGGAGTCAGGTAACAGACAGTTCACATCCACCGCCACTTATTATCTTTATCACTTCTCGGTCGTGTCTATTCGTTGACCCATCTTTGTCAAAAGTTTATGTTCCATTATCATTAGGCGGTGTGGACCGTCAAAGAAAAGTTTATGTTGGCAAACCTATAAACCGAGTGGCACCAACTAGCTGTTTCGGATCCATAAAAATAGGGTTGTCTTTGAAACTGTGACTGTAGAGATATAAACCGTAGGAAAATGCTCAGAAAGGGGCGGATCCTCCTCTTTTGACATGTCAGCTACACCGAACGGTTTCATTCACAAAGAACTTCCTCTACTGAGCTATTCTGTCGATCATGTTCTTCCCTCCTTTTCTACACCATCAAGTAAGTGCGCTATGGTAACACTTCTCCTATTTGCGCAATCATTGGAGCTTCTCCGACCAGTAGCACTCCCGTTTAAACACTATAAATGCTGTGGCTTTGAATTACTGTCACTACTCATACTGCGCTGATACACGTAAAACACGTATTTTTCATTTTGGTACCTAAAAGTCTGTCAAAATCTCATCCTCCTTGTCTAGACGCATCGACGCTCTTCTCTCTTATCATACCAGTCGTTTTTCTAACCAACCTGTCAGTTTGGCATTTGGAAAGTAGTTTCCCAATTATTCACCTGGGATACTGTACTTCTTTGGCTTCTCTCTGGCTTCTAAGTTTCTCATAAAAGAAGGCGGTGCACACGGCAGCACAGGTCTACCGTAGTCGGTCGACCAACGCCCGTCGCAAGCAGCAGAAGGATGGGGCGTGGCCGGGAGGACGAGCTGAACACGAGGTGGCCGCCTCCGTCTGCTTCTGGAGAGGCATTCAGTCTTTCCATTCCTCCACACCCATCCGATCACAGAGGAAAGTTTCTTCCGGTACAGTAGTCCAAGTGAGTTTGTCCCCTATTCGGAGTCTTGAGTGAACAGTAGCAGTTACCAGTGTTCAGTAGCGTTCAATAGCAAAGACGGTTCTTTTTTGAAAACTGATTGAGTAACAGACAGTTTACAACAAAAATTGAGTTTTGCGTTAAACGATGTCCTGAAAATCCAATCAGCAAAATCCCCAATTCAATTTCAATCTGTTCATGTTAACTATTAGGTTCTCACTGCTGTTTACCGTATCCCAGAGTGCATTTCACCTGTTGAAAGGTTAGAGAAGTACATTTAGATGAGAGATAACATGACAGATGTGTTGCACTCTTTTCTATTTAGTTAGTTTTAGTATTTTTTGTTCAGTCCCGAGTTGTACGCATTTCTTCCGGTCGTCGGTTTCCACTGTTTTTGTCTTCTCCAAAACGGGGCCATTCATCACTTTCAAACAATCGGAAACCAAAATTCAAGGCTATTCAAAACTGTTGCGGGAACCGAGAAGGGTGCTCGCAATACGATTTTTGCATAACAATAGGTTAAGAATGATAGTGTGCCCCCACATCAACAGTCTTCCCATTTCAAAATGGAAACTTTTTTCCGCATGCTTCCATTCTTCCCAGATGACTTTTGACTCCACCGAAATAGGTGAGGGCACAGTATCAAAAGTTTTGTCAATAGCACCCCCATGCTCGTGCTTCCCTTTCACGGTATTCTTCTTTCTTCCATCTTCCGTTAACTGGAAAAGTCAAATGTTTGCATATGACTTTTTGGCAGCTTCTCACCCGAAAAATTGCCTTCTTTCGCCCATTTCGTCCATCTTTCTGACTCATTCCGGTGCTTCTTCTTCTCGCCTCTCACCACCTTATTTGGTCGGACTATAAAGCGAGTTCCGAGTCACGCCCCATAGTTTTCCGTTTTCCCGAGGAGCAACCCCTGGTTGGTAAACACCCAACACCTCCATGCACGTCGGCTACCTTTGATGTCGGACCGAAGCACGGAAGCCACCGTTTTATAGCTCTCTGTGTACTTGATAATATCATGAGCGCGGCGGAGCATCAACAAGTCATCAAAACCTTTCTACTTACCGACTCGGAAAGAGAAATTCCACTTTCCATTTTGAAACAGAACCGTTATCATTGTTTCGAAATTCAGAAGTGTCAGCGGGATCGTTAAATTCTGTGACGTGGTACGTACGGCAGTACACTTGTAGGCAGTGACTCGAGGGTGTCGATCGCAGATCGGTGGCATTACGGACTCTAAGGCTATCGATCCCACCTCCAGCTGTGACCGGGATGGACCGGTGCCGCCTCGTCCACATGCACTGCTCCGCCCGTCTCATTCGTTTCTTACAAGATCTGTTTGCACTAGATTACCTCGTAAGACGATGAGACTCGTTAACATTGTGACAAGTTCTCGTGAACGGTTGGCAAACAATAACTATCGCTCCTTCTTCTGAATTCTCGCCCATTCTATCATTTTATCACCCCTCCCATCTCGCTGCCAATTTGTATTTGCTCGTTTTTGTAACATCTCCTCGCTGCTTCTTTTTCTACATTTTTGTTGCCTTTTTTCCATTCCTCCATCCCTTCCCATTTCATTTTTTATGACATTTCAGCCCAATCATCACATCAAAATGCTGCCTTGGCAACGTCAGCTTCAAACCTCCATCTTCCCACAGCCGAACGACCAACTTTTCCGACTGATGATGGCACAGCAACAGCTCCAGATCCAGAACTTCTTCCAACAACGCAAGATTGCGATGCTCGCAATGAACCCGGCGGTTCCATTGGTGACGGAGGTCAAGAAGGAAAAGTTCGACTTTGCCCACATCGCCGAATCGCTCGAGTCAGAGAAGAAAGTCAAGGAGGAGAGCTTGTCACCGAAAATGTCGCCGACTCTCAGCACCACACCCGTCCGACCATTTGGACCGTATGATCAGCCATGGTGAGTTAGTAGCCTGACGGAGAAGATGATTTTCAAGTGATAAGACTCAATGTACAGCGGATTAAATGGTTTTGTTATTTCAGGTTCATGATTCCTGGACGTGGCAGAACAACTGGAAGAGCGGCACGCCCAAAGAAGGAGTTCATCTGCAAGTACTGCGAGAGACACTTCACCAAATCGTACAATCTTCTGATCCACGAGAGAACTCACACCGACGAGCGACCGTACTCTTGCGATGTCTGCGGAAAGGCATTCCGTCGCCAGGATCATCTCAGAGATCACAAGTACATCCATCAAAAGGACAAGCCGTTCAAGTGCGAGCTGTGTGGCAAAGGATTCTGTCAGTCGAGAACTCTGCTAGTTCATCGTGCCACTCATGACTCGTCTCGACATTCGCATGGAACTCAAGCCTCCCCGAACGTCGTCAACGAGGTTCCAGCCCCAGAGGAGGATCCGAGACTCACTCTTATTCTGCAGAACCTCACCGACAGCTTCAACATGACACCGATGACTTCCCCACAGATCTCCCCAAACAGGGAGGATCTGGATTCTTCCGAGTAGAACTAACTGTATAGGATTTTGATCTGGGTCACATTCCATTGTTCTCTTTACGCAACCGAATTGAACTGTGTACTTTGCTTCTGTAATTCCTCGCCTTTGCCCTTTCCCTGAGCTTTAAATTGTTAAAGTCCTCGCTTCACCATCCCCCCAGTTTACCTCCGTTGTCCTATTCTTCAAATTGTAGGTTCCACTTGTCATCATCCTACATCCCATACCCTTTTTTGTCCAGTATTACCCAAGGATCATCCTACCATTCCCTCCTTTTCCAATTCTCAACCTGTCTATTTTCAGGATTTGAGTTGTTAATATTATTCATATAACTCTTCATCACTCTCTTCCCCTCCATCTCGTCATTTCCCTTCTCTATTCCTTTCTGTTGATAGGGTTCAATTTTAGATTTGTGATTGTGTCAGATTTTTTCTATTCATTTTTTTCCAGAATAAATTCGAAACAAAAATTTGAATCTGAAAAAAGCACAGTGTGTACCACAATATGATAGCTATACCGCTCCGGCACAATATGATGAATGACGGTTTACAAGAGTTGTCGGGGTCGGCATTTACTATACCTCGGTGTCATTTTCCAACCGGAAATGAATCTGATCTTTTTATGATAGTAGTCCTTCAAGAAGTCGGATGGCTCTTTCAAATGTTTTTCTTGGTCTTGGGTATGGGAGCGAACAACTTGGCCAAACAAATGTGATTTGAATTTTATTACTCCTCTACAATCATTAACAGTGATAAGGAATAATAACCTGAATGGTCCGCCGGTGGTCGACGTTCATGTCCCGAACGGTATGCAAACATTGTTGTGCCAATCATTTGAATCTTTCTTTCAGTTCTTGGTCAAAGTGATGAAATCGATCACAATTTCGGAAATTTTCCTACGGTAGTGATAAACGTAAAGCGTAAGCAAAACCCGCTTATGTTCAGTAATTCTGGTGTGCACACAGTTTTTCTGACACTGTGCAGGTTATCAGAATTTGAAGTAAATAGTCAGTCGATCAGTATGTCGTAAATGTCAAATGGTACAGTTGCGCAATGGGTACCAGGTCAACTTGATATGACGTGTGTTGGGACAACTTTGATGTTCGTTCGCTGATGAGAAAAAATAGATGACCCGAGTGGGGATCATTACAGTTGGAGGCACATTCCAATCTGTCGAAAACAAAAATAGTAGAGACGTGGGACGGTTTTTTGTGTTCTGATGAATGTTTTGAGTTGTTTGTCAATTGAATGGCAGCAGACGAAAATGCAATTTTAAACTTTTTGACGAGCATTTTTGCAGCGTTGCGACGGTTTTACAAGCTCAATTGAAGCTTTTGGGGGTGAAACTTTCAGAACACGTACTAGAAGTACAGAACAGGCAAGAACCGGTTTTCAGCATCCATACTTCACAGAAACGGAAGTTTTGAATAATCAACGAGCATGGTTGTCCATTGTACGCGGAAGTGACTGACCAGTAGTGATATGACTACTGTTTTCAGTTAGATTTTGGTTGGAAAAAGTGCCGTTTCATTGTTATAGCACAAGACGAAACAGTTGCAAGTTGGTGATGCAGAGTTTCCTGAGAGACCACTGATATGTTTAAAGTTTTGACCCCTCCGTTCAAAGGTCCCCCATCTTTAGCCCTCATCTCATCCAAACTAAACTTCACTTTGCATTAGCCTCTTCTCCTCCCGTCATTGTCAAAGTGCCAATGCCACCCCTAACATAATCGCGCAATAATTGCCATCTAAAGCAGTGAATGAGTGCGATGTGCAACAAGAGCCCCCGAGACTGAGAGCACCAAAAAGTGTCGGTTGCATTCGCAATTTATGCAAATTTATCATGTGTGGCCGTCGCCGCACGTACGTTTCCGACGACTTCTCAATTTACTTATATCAGGTTCACACTTGTTAATTGAATTCTGCACCGCTATACTAAAAGTTTTCCATTTCTCGCTTTTCACGCTTTCCTTCTCGTTTGCTCAGCTGTTTGCACTTTCCCAATTAGCTGAATAAAAAATGACAAAAACTGGACCCGTGTAACAACAAAAACTACATCGATGAGTAAGACCTACAACCATAAAGCCAATATCCTTTTCGTGTCCCGAGGCAAGGATTAACCATAAAAGTCGAAATCCTTGACCCGAATATGTACTCTCCGGTGGTTAAAAAGTCACAATGTCCATTGATACTTCTTCCTCTGCTGACTTGGACCAAGTCTCATAAAAATTGAAAAGAGTCTTTTGTTGCAAGAAAAAACGTCTCACTAGTAATGTCTGTGCGGTACCAGTGCGTCCGTCCACAACATGCAAATCTCCGTCATCTTGCCGCCTCTTACTCCTCTTCTTCTCGTAATTGAATCATTCGTTATGTTCCAATTTGTTTCAGGTTCCCGCCCAGCTAGCCTAGCACATACCCAATTAATCAGTCGCTTATTAAACCTAACCAGCAGCATCCTTGATGGGAACCGGAGAACTGAACGCGCGGGTTTCGTGACAAGTGCTTGAAAGAGTAGCCTGCTCTCGTCCGGACTGGACACCAGCAAAATTAATGGCCAAGATGACCAGCTCTCGATCAAAATGTGTCCCACCAGTGCTCTTTCGTAGTCATTGCGCAAGAGCGTGAGCCAGTAAAGGCTCTTCGTTTAAAGCACAATACTAAAATGCAAACCACCCTTTTCTCACCTCGTCCAGTCAACCCGCTTTTTTACCGTCCTCATTCCCGCTCTCTCCGTATTTTATTCCTTTCACTGTCCCTTTCCCTTCTCACTTTTTGCAATAGTTAGCACGCGATTTGACCACAACATGCGTAGTGCAGGTGTTCCGTTTAGTTGTTTCGACAAGTGTGAATACTCTTTTTTTTCTGCTGCTTACTCTAAAAACCCGATTACGAGGAGGGTTTACTCCATTTTATGATCCAGTTCTGTATCCGATCGCCGTGTTTTTCATCAGAGCTTTGCGTAACAAACATATGCAATCTGCTAGGCACCTAATGCATGTTCCATCAACATTCCGTATCTTCAAAGCCAAGCCGACATAGATTTTGCTTATTATTGGTTGTCACACCCACATTTCCCTCGCTTGAAATAATAGACAGATGCTGCCATCTTTCGATATCCGGCTCACTTTTTTTTGCAGAAAAATACAGAAGCTAAGGCAAAAATACGATTCGAAGCTTCAGTACCAATCAGTGTCCACTTAGTGGGTGTTTTAGTAAGTTGGTTCTGTTGACCTTACTGCGTGAATCCATTTACATGTGCACCGCCGACCTCTACCTCTGCACCATGACTCACTTCTGCATACAGAGGCATTCTTCCTCACTCGTTCACTCTTTTACCGTCTTTTCTGCTTCCCAGTATCAGAATTCCGTCGTAGCATACTTATCCTGTTGCGGTCACTGAATTCAAGTATACAACACATTATTACCCCGATCATCCCATCGTCGCCCTCTCATTTCCTTTCCTTTTCCACCCCTATAAAACTCCACGCCCTAAAACGTTCGTGTTCATGACCACTCGTTAATAATTCATCGTGTTCGGTTCGAAAAGGATTCACCTATTCGTTCCCATCTCATTTCTTCCTTTCCCTTCTTCTTCTTCTCATCCATCTGTTGCCCAGAGTATTTCACAATTTGGACCCGGGTGCCATATTTCGTATTGCCTTTTTCTTGCCAGCTGCAGAAGCAGCAGACCACCCAAACATGTCTGCTAAGGCTCATCGCGCTAATCGGAAGCAACAGATTTGTCATTTGTCATTGCTCAAGACCCATTTGACCGGAAGGCTCAGGACACGGGTTCATATTCATTTTTCACTCATTTGAACGGACTAGCCCCATTTCCCAATTCGAAATTTCCCAATTTGCCCAATTTCGTAATTTCGGGACATTTCTAGAACTTTCTTTCGCTCGTTTTGGAGCGTTGTTCGCGTTTTTCTCGCATAAGCTTCCCATATTTCAAGTTTTGATAACTTTTTTCCCCTGGGACTGAAACCACCTAGACCACCCGATTGTCCGTTATAAAAGATGACAAAAAACTGGGCAACACTTGGAAACACTCAAAGTGCCCTTCTTCCGCAATCTCTCGGGAGCACAGCAAAACATTTCTCCTCCAATCTAACATAGATTTGCATATCTTGATTGTTTCCTGAAACATGGATGGAGGGAAAAAAAGGCAAAGAAAATTGAAGAATTGGCTTCTGAACTCGGCTGTGAAAGAAGACATTTCGCCGGATGAGTTGTTCTAGAATGAATTCTTCATCCTTCGCACTTTCCGCATGCCCCGTCCCGCCGCGACTATTCATCAACCGAAATGCGTCTGCACTTTTCGTTCACGCCTTTTCTTCTGGTCGGTGCTGGTCCCAAGGTGAGCCGTGTTGCAACCCAGTGCAGTTCCAAGGGTCATTTCATCGGGGGGACAGCCGCCTGGTCAGTTCCCGACGCACTTTTACCCGGCCTGGCCCCATACACCCTCCTCAACGCACTTCCACTTCCCGATAAACAATCTGTTACTATGTGTATATTGGCCCTCTCTCTCTTGCCCCGGGGGCGTCACTCCGAACACCTACATGTGGTAATTACGCGCGTTTTCGCATATTATTCATCCATAAATCCGTGCTAGGGCCAGCAGCATCCGAAATGTGATGTGGTTCAGCAAAAGTTGATACTGACCACATGTTGCTGTTCCTATTGCCCTTTGGCCGGCGAGAAAAGAAACGGGTGCGAGTGTTTTACATCGTGTCACCTTGACATTATGTTTTATGCGTCTTTCAAAAACTTTGACGTTCCCATTTTTTTGAGGATTAATGGCTGATCCGATCCGTTGTCTTTTCATTTCCTTCCTGCCGATCGACTGTCTTTCGGAAACCTTGGATGGCTACTTTCGCGAGAAGTATCGCTTTCTCCCTCCTTCCCTCCGCAGTCATGTTCCATTAACTTCTCATCCATAAAAAGGGCCCCAACTGTTTGCATACACTTCCTCTGCATTATCATTGTATTCGTCCGTCTTTTCAATGCTAGACCTATTCGAAAAATGAGGAAAAGGCGGTGGCAGCCTGATAAAAAAGCCCATTCAACTTTTTCTATTCTCACCTTCTTCTTCACGATACAAATACAAATGTACACAATTTTAATTGATCCGGTAGCATCGAATCGAGGCTTTTACTTTTGTTACCACCCATTCTTCCTCCTGTCCATTTTGTGTCGTCATCTCGTTTCATTTTTCCAAAAACGTCTAATTACAAGCCTGTAATTGAATATCATTCTTAACCTTTATCAGTGGTCGCCCGTTGTAATACGATTTTGCTTGTTGCCACCCGTTTTGTGCAAATACTTACTTTTTTACAGATGAAGTGAAGAGAAACGGTCAAATCTGGACGAAAGGAGGTAGAACTATGCACGGATTATCACTTATCCTCATTCTTAGCCTAAAAATTATCGGAGTAAGTGGTACATTTGATATTGTGAGTTGTGATTGTGAATGTCATCTTCAACATGTTCATGTTGGTTCCTTTAGGCGTCATCTTCACTGGAACAAGTACATATTGAATATGGAGCTGCCGTGTGGGGAGCGAAAGCACCGGACTACAGTTTGGCGTCGACAAGCCCTGGAACAACGGTGTTCCTCCGGAGTATTGTGTTTGTAGATAACAAGACTGTAAGTTCCCAATTCTATTTTCTCTGAAAATGAGAAATTCTTCAGACTGCCTATTATGAGTTCGACATGATCCGCGTCAAGTTAAACATCATGAAAATGGTTGACGAAGCGAACCAGGTATGTCCACTTCCCTAATTGTTCCCCTTCATTCAATGTTCCAGTACTTGAACCAACTGGGTGTGGGGTTGATTGTCGTCGGAATTCTCCAAACAAATCGAGGAGACCTCAGTTTGCAGTCGTTTCATGAGTACCGGAATGCGAGGTGAACAATGGTTGAAAACTTGTGACCAACTTTGTGATTTCAGGTTGCACAAGCTTCCGGAACACGAGTTCGCGACGCTGATATCTTTTAAGTATGCTGGTGGCTTGGCTTATGTCAACGGGATGTGTTCATCTCATTCCGTTTCACTCTCCGGCGTAAGTCTCACCTTCTCGTCCGACGGACTCATTAAGAAAGAAAAAGGTCATCTAGATAACAAGAACGCAATAGTCAATTGTTTGTAAGGTGTTGCCCGCATCAAACTTTTATAGCTTTATCTTGAAAGACACCGCCTAACATTGCGATCCCATTAAACGGCCTTTCGGGAGGTGCTCTGTGTGTTCACAACGCTCCACCGATAATATGGTTCTTCCTTTGCGTCCGGCATGCTTCAAGCTCATTTCCGCACAAGAAGGCATTGTGATGAATGAAGGGCATGCCGGAGACGACGCGCGTAATTTGGCTTTCAAATTAGCTATTCCCAATAGTGAGAAGAGCCATGAAGAGGCGCCCATTTCCGCGCGGAAGAAAGGATTGGATAGGCACTAATCGCCCGGATTCGTAATATGAGAATGAGCATGGGAATAAGCATGGGAATCGAAACAGATTGAGTGGAACATCTTGGAAATTCGAAATCTTGCAGTTTTATCCAAACGAACCACGAGCGATGGGATCTATATTTTTCCACGAAGTAGCACATCTGGTCGGAGTTCCACATAAACCGGTGAACGAGTCCATCTACGTACCAAACTGCTTGTGCACACCGACAGATTCAAGGAAAGAAGATGGATGCTTGAAAATACCGTATGCTCCAGTTAGAGAATTTATCAGGAATGTGAAATTTCAGAGGTTTCGATCACGACTGCACAGTTCAACAGTTTGTGAACACAATTTACAAGAACAAGTGCATTCAAAAGGAGCCGATGTTCAAAGAGTAAGTCTTTTGAGCCGCCAAGTTACTCAAAGACACCGCAAGTGCACTTTTCCATGCTTTTTCCGCGGCGTAACCTACCATTCTTGACAATTCCCTCAAGCAGGTTCTTTGCGCGTAAAAGTACACTGTGCCATTGTTGCCACCCTAAGATGGTAATCAAGAGAGAGCATGGAAAGGCGAGATTGTATGTGTGTCTCTGTGTGGGCGAGAACTCCAAACATGGGGCCAAGCAAACAAGTGTGATTGTAGGAGTGAGCCGGTCTGTGGAAACGGAGTTCTCGAAGAAGGCGAGGACTGTGATTGTGGGCTGCCGGGTCGGTGCGACGATCTCAACTGCCAGCCACATACTTGTCGATACTTCATGCACCCGTTCTTTTTGGTGAGTTACGTTTCTCCAGTTAACAAGTAGGTGTGTCAACTTGACAGCCTAGAGATTTTCGTGATTCTCAATCTCTATTATTATTTATATGACTACTATTATTATCCTCATTCGTCTACGTTCCGATCATGGCATTGGTCAACAACAATAACTTCTTGCCATCCACACCACAAATTCTTAGTGTCCGTTGGTTGCGTTCCGGTGTTCCGCTCAAATCCACAAATCCATCAATCTATCTCTCAGTCTCTCAGTTTTCCACTCGTCAGTTATGAAAATTACTCACAAATACGCGGGTCCGCGGACCAAGGTAATAGATCAGCGCGAGTAATGAGAGAGCGCCAACTGTTGCGCTTCGTTTGTCTCCGCCTCAAACCAGGAGCAATGTTACCCTTAGACCAAGGTCATTCGGAAGACATTGAGACAGTCAATCCCTTTTCTCATATTGAGCGTTTCCGTTTAGTTAAGACAGTCAAATCCAAGGCAAAATCATCGAATCGCGCATCGCATCACTCTTTTTCCTTTCACTTTTTCCATATCTTGATGACGTACTTCATCGGGAGAATTGTTGATGACTATCTTTATTAGTGGTTTTTGTACATGATTTCGTCTAAGTGGCGCTACGAGTAGATCACATTAATATCCAATGTTACGAGATGAACTGACGAAAAGCAGATGGTCTCCGAAACATTCCGCTTTCCCTCACATGACCATGTTTTTGGCCTTCTGTCGATCAATCCGAACTTTATGCTGCCATCCATCTATCCGACACCCTTTCATTACTCCGCCGTGGGGTGTCGTGGTTTTGTGCGAGTCAAGTTCTTCTCCACGACCGCCTCGAATTTCAATGAAACTTTATGTCGGTGCCATCGGTCACACACAACACTCCGGGACGAGTTGAAATGTTGTACGACTCATGAAGGGGCGCCGACGGGAACCCCGTGGTGAAAAACGCGTCCCGAGTGGCCGTTGGAAATGTTTACGATGACTAGTAACACAGCTGTTATCTCTCTTGTCTCGCCGACACTTCTTCGAATTCCACCTGTCTCCGCGCCCCCGTTCCCTTCTACTCTCGTATTCCATTCGCATTCTGCTTCCATCCTTGATTCTATCGATCTATTCAAATTTCTATTCCATTTCCTATTCCTACTCCCCCCCCCACCTATTTCTATTCATTTCAATTCCCGTTCCGATTTCAGGTTCTTGTTCTCGTCTCATTCATTGTGTTCTTGGTTATCGCCACTTGGCTGATCGTCCGTCGATACGTTGGAACAATGCTCAACTGCTTCAAGAAGTACAAGTCAAAGCACGAACGTGGAAACTCAAGCCCGTATAC
Organism: Caenorhabditis becei; assembly: GCA_900536315.3. NCBI lineage: Eukaryota > Metazoa > Nematoda > Chromadorea > Rhabditida > Rhabditidae > Caenorhabditis > Caenorhabditis becei. The sequence goes on along the minus strand of LR539975.1, from coordinate 792,833 downwards.
CAATGGACAGATTCAGATTCTGGCTGCCAGTCCTTACCAGAGCAGGAAAATGTCTCACACATCGGTAAGAGAGAAGCATATTCTTTTGGAGTTAACAAAACGATTTTCAGGTTTCTGGAAGCAACACCATTCTTGTAAGCAACGACTCACGTTTTGCCACCATTCAACGACCGAAAGTTCCTCCACCACCTCCACCGTGAGTTCCTCGTCATGACTTCACTTCCAAATGCTCTCTATTTTCAGACCAAAGACAACATTGCAAGTTATCGCTCCAGGAGGTGGACAGCAGTACGAGACAACCAGAGCGCTCGGTTCTTACCGTGAAAGCTTGTATGATGATTTCTCCGGTAAGCATAACTTCAATTGCCTTGGTCTCTTAACTTCATTCTGCTTTCAGACGATGACTTCGAAGAGGATGTGCCATCTGCTTATCCGTTGCCCCCAGGAGTGCCAACTTGCCCTTCCTATCCTCCGAATGCTCCGATAAATCGTGTGACGGTGAGTTGATGAGTGCATCGGCACGCAGTTTACATTTTCTTTGTCACCCAAGACGATCACACCCGACCTTTGGTAATTCGATAGTTTACGGGAATATCCTCAAAGTGATCCGAGAGGAAAGACGACGCAAATAGTTTAGGTGTTATGAGTAGCTGAGGAAAACTACTCGTCAGAGGACGTGTTGAAACTCACTAAAAAAGCAAAGGAAACTTGAAAAAGAAAATCAGAACAATTTCCAGGTCGACTTGCAATCTCCACGCACAAACACAAACAGCACTGCAACAACATCGAATTCAACATCTTCCTTCTCATTTTGAGATGGCACCAAACAGAGTTTTGGTTAGGTTGCAAGAACCAGCCAATGCTTGCAGCAGGATTTGAGCCCCAATAACACATTCCTGTGCCCTCATTTCCACATTCTATTGTCAATTCTTTCCTGTGTGATCAGAAGATCCATTGACGGTCTTCTTTTCAAATCAATCTTATGGGTTTTATGCAAGGATGTCCTTTCTATTGCCACCATTTTCTCCCGCTCTCAAATTGATTCTAATCAGTCACCATGCCGGTGATTTATCACTTATCCCCTGTCAACGCCAACTCTTTCTTTGAAATTACTTCGTTGCTCACTCAAAAACTTAACTTTCTGGTTCTCGAGCTGAATTTTGAACACACTTTCCTGTCAACCTTTCACTTTTTCATGTTTTCAAAACCTTGCTTTCATCATATTTTTCCCTCTCCCCAATGGTGCAATCTGTTCAGTTCTTCTGTATCATTGACGTGTTTGCCTCAAATAAAGAATTCAAAATGAAGAAAAAGAGGTTCTCCGGGTAGAATGGGTTCGGAAGAGCGAAAAGTCAAGTAAAATGGGAAAAAATGAGGAGAAAGAAAGGCAAAGACATTTCTCATTTTCAATTTGAAACGAAACATGTTCCTCTTAACGCCCCGGCTCAACGCATCCCCATTCCATTTCTCCAGAAAGAACCTAGTCTTCTCAAGCAAATGAACATTCCTCGACGAGTTGCTTCGATGTTGCTTTGTCACGCAATCCGACCAGAATCTGTTCTTTCGGTACTTGCAACAGATTTGTTTCCCTTGAACACGCAACTTGGTTCCCAAAGATTTCTCATGGTTTATTCATTCTGAAACATTCAAGGAAGATGTCAGGATGACTTCTGATCTTCCGATCTTTTCAAAATACCTAGGTGTTGTCTGTACAGATATAGTTTGAAATGATCGAGAAACAAACAACAGAAATAAAAAATATGAATATGAATGTGAACCACAACCAATTTTCTACATGACCAACTTCATTTTTCCATTTTTCTCCCATTGTTCGCCGCATTATACATCGCTGTGCAAGTGCCTCGATCACAATAAAACTCCATTCAAGACAAGAAAAGTACAACCCACCCCGGGCTAACCTGAGCATCCTTCGCTTTCCAAACAAGAAACGCTTTTTCATCCTGCGCACTTTTTTTGTGAGAGGACTCTAGGGAGGAAGAGAGGGAGTGCGAATTGAATTAGAACCTACGCATCCTTAATTATCCCCCCGCACCGCGGAGCCGTAGATCCTGTTCCACCCTCTAGGATTGAAAAAAGTCCAGTTTTGAAAAGAAGCCGAAGACAGAACTGGCGGGTGTGTTGTGAGTTCTAATCTTTCTCGTCGGGCACCGTGAACTTCTAAACCTTTTCAATGATTAATAGATGTCTTTGACTATTACTTTTCATTTCGCGCCCTGCCCCGTCTTGTGTCTGGTTTTTTACCCAAATTCTCTGTTCAGCCCAGAGTCCAACAGCTTAAAAGTTAACTTGCAACCTAGTCTTTATCATCCTAGAATATTCTAGTGTTCTGTTTGTTCCACCCCCAATTTTCCACTCAAAACGTTTCCCAACTCACTTTTTTGCTGTGTTGTGTTTTCTTCTAGAACAAACTCAATGTAAGACACGTGTTCAACTCAAACTAATTCGTTGCCCGTTTCTTGAATCGTTCCTACCTATTCCTGGCTGTTTCTCTATTGAAAGACACCAATTGCTCTAGATTTCTCTTGGTTCCAGATTGAAACGGAAAGCAAATATTTAGAAAGGACTCCGTTCTTCTAATCTAAGTGAGTACCCCCAAATGAGGTCCGGTTACATTTCGGCTCATGTGTGAAGTAGATCTTTCCCATCTGTTTGGATGGTACTCCCACTGTTGTCATTTTGAAACTGATTGAAACTGAAATAATTCAATGAAGTGTCAGCCTCCTCTTCCATTTTTTCCCATCAACCATTCCAGACGGCCAATTTAATCGTGCGTGTATCGCTTCGCTTGAAGATATGAAATACGTCAACAGAAAAACCTATCCTTTGCGGGCACACGCATATCTTCAATTTATTCCAGAAAAACGGCTGCAGGTTTTTCTAGTGGAACCGAATTTGCATACATCCCATCCGAGTCGGCCGACTTCTATCTTACTTCTACTTGTACATATCTGTCCGTATACGGATCATCATCGCAACTCAATTATAGAGTGTTTCTGACAGACACAATCTCCGCATCTTCTATCCATCTTCAATTTCGTTCGTACATCTTCTCAATTACAGGAACAATGGGCGAACGTCGTGTGGATCCAGTCGCAATCTTGGGCAAAGAAGTGGCTCCAATCCTCTTCGCGTACCTCCAACTTCCGCAGAGAACTAGGTACGTCCTGCCAGTTATTTATTGTTTGCCGCCTCTTCCGAGTAGCCAGTGCCATCCCGTACTCCATCTATCATCGTGGTCCCTCTCTATACCGCTACTAAATAAAAAATTGAAATTGAGGGTTGTAGGTGGGGGTGCTCAAGTCGTCAGTCAAGCACTAGTTCGTGTCCATGTTCCACTTTCTAACCCTCCAATTTCACTATACACATTGGCATAAAACATGGACGAAGACTCAATCATAACCCATCAATCGGATCTCTCCAGAGAGTGTGTAAAATCAAGAGGGTATTTCGGCCCTAGGGGTCCGAGTCCTGAGTTTCGAGTCCTGCGTCCTGGGTCCCGTCGCCCCGTTGCCACAACTCTTGTCCGTTGTCGTCTTTTCTCTCTCGTTGCGTTCATTTCAATTTCTTCCTCTTTCTTCGAGCTTTCTATCCTTTCATCACTCGTACAACTGGCCACATTGGTGGTGTCCGACACATCCCCCCAATCTTTCATCTCTTTTTTCCTCCCGACTCTTTGGATAATCCGGCCCTCCCTCGCTTGGACTAGCTGACCCTCCGGAGCGAAACTTGACCGCTTTTCCGTTAATTGTCCCCCGAAGACCAAAGTGGACAATCGGAAAGAAAAACCGCCGAAAAACACTTCCGATCGAGGTTTGTGGTCCTTCAATTGCCCTCGATTTCATAGCAGTACGTTTTTAAAATTTGAAGGTTTTGGATCATTGCAACACTTTTCACGGCTTTTTCTAAAATAGTTTGGAGCCACTGAAAATTTATACCAGATTGTTCCAAATCTCTGAGAGAACAATAAAAACGAAGATTGGCTGGAATCGGTTGTGTGTCAGTGTGTCATTACTTCTCGCAAACAAATCTTGAACCCAACAAAGCTTCTGTTGTTTTGTTTGGGCCTCGGGACCATGGTCGCGTTCGAGTTCGAATTGTGACAAAACAACACGTTCTCAACTGCTATTTTCGTCAAAACACCAGAGGACGACCAATCCAGCAGTAGTTAAAAAAAAGCTCTTTGCCTCATTAGATGCTGTCCGATGCAAATAACTACTTGTTACTAGTTCCAGGAATATAGTCTGAAGGTTATTGTTTTCCCTTTGCTCCATAGTTTTGCATATCTATTCCCCAGTTCCTCTCCTGTCCAGATTCGGAAAAAAACTCCAGATGGATAGCACTATTCCTCCAGAGGTTTGGTAACGTCTTGCAAAAAACGTTTCTGCAAAGTCAGGAGCTGCACAGGAAACTTTTTCCCGTCAGTCAAATTTGACGTTTTGTTTTGTATGCAAGCCTACCTCAACTTGGTCCCACCCCCTTCTCCCACTTCCTCATAGACAATTTCTGTGACCTTTTGCCCAAAACAAGTTCCCCAAGACATGGAGCCATCTTTTTGCTCCGCACTTGGTCCTCCCGTCTCTTTGTTTTAATGCAGTCCAAAATCCGAACTGCCCCCTCGCGCCAAACACCCACTCACTGAATATCTTCTTTTTCGTCTTCCTCTCCGGAAACCGACTCACCGCAATAGGCTCAATTCCCTGGTGGTATATGGAAACATGGAATGAAACAAAACACGAAAGTGACATTGAGGGAGGCAGACAACAAACACACCGACAACACATACACTCACTCCCTCTTGCTGTGCCACCAACATGCATATAAAGGGTCCCGCCCTCTGCGGATTTTTGGTGAAAGTGGAGGAGAGGAAGCGGCAGATGGCGGCTGCTACGCCATCCGTTGGCGCCAAAAAAGGAGTTTCTGCTAGTGTGCGGCACTGCGCGCAAGCAAGCAGCACAAGCAGAAGCACGCTCTTTTTCTCTCTGGAGACACTCGTCCTTCGGGGGGTCCCGCTCTTTGTTCGTCCTGCTATAGTGATCATATAAAAAGTTTCATGTTGCTTGTCGTCCGTCGTTTAAGCTTTCCGTTGTATTTCAACTCAAAGTTCACCTCCCTCGCTGGGCCTTCCGGTCGCCAACGCCTTCTACCGGAAGGGCGGCCAGAAATGAAATGAATAAGAAATGTGAGATCTTGCTATACCGAATCTGCAATTCTTGGCAAACTCAATAACTCTTCACTTCTCATCCTCCTTCACAAGCCCCGCCCCCTTTCAAAACATGTATATTTCATTTTTTGTCCAGACAAGACGTTATTTTCTGCCAACTCCCCCAGGGTTTCTAGATTATTTATTTTGACAAAGAATCCAGAACTCAGTCAGTCCATCTTTCGTTTCCAGAATAGAATAGAATAGCATTCCAAGCAAACGAGCGATCCTTCGTAAACTTCATTACTACAAAGAAAAGAAACATAATTCAATGTAGTTGAGGACCAGATGCATCCATTCCGAAGATGTAGATGGAGCCCAGAGATCTTCAAATTAAGCACTTGAAAAACAAAAACATGCGAAGAGATCGGTGCGAGACCGATTCATTAGTCCTTATATTTAGTCTACCATGTCTCGTTATCCCATTCCGTCTGTCTAGGTCCCGATGTAATTCTCGAAAGACGTTTGCTTGTCAACACTGCCATTCGGTTATGGCCCATAAAAAGAAGCATTTGGCAAATTGGCGGAAGCCTTGGATATCTCTCCGAATTTATTGCCTTTCTCCGGTTTTCTTGTCTCATTTGCTCGTATTTCTAGCATCTGTGTAATTCTTCCAGAGCCGAAAGAGTATCTCGTGGGTGGAAAGACGCAATCATGGAAGCCACCAGGAACGAGACAAAACCAGTTTGGGTGTACGTCATATTCAGGAAAAACCACTGCTCAGGTGAGCCATTGCGTAGGAGTTCCTGTCATTTCTTGTTTTTTGCAGGACATGAGAAGATGACAGTGAACATCAGTTTTGATGGGCCGATCTTCTGGAAACGTCAAGTCGCCTACATCTACTGCTGTTCTTGTCACTTCGACGAGCATGAGGTACGCCATCTCAACAAATCTGAGCTATCAATCTTTGGTGTGTATATCTTTTTCTGTCGGCATACGGTAATGTTATCAGATACTTCTTGCCGCGAAAAACACCCTGGGGACTAGGGAAGACGGATGGGCCGTCTTTGTCGCCATTGATATTATAAACAGTCAAAAAGCGAGAGAAACGAAGACAAGACTAAAAGTAATGATAGCTGTCAGGATTTGGTGGTTTCTTGAAGACGAATCGTTCCACTCTCGAGATTTGTGTCTGTTTTTTTGGGCACTGCCTAAAGCCTAAAACAAAAGTTTGCGGTCATCCATCAAACCTCTGCTCGAGAATATGTTGTTGTGTATTGCTACTTCAGTTCACCAATCCTACGTTTCCCACTGCGCATTTTCCAGTTGAGCACCTCCAGAACCCACGAATACCCAATGAGGAACTTTCCATGCCCTTTGGCCAAGATTGCCTCAGTATTTGTTCTCCAAGGACCAACATGACGAAGGTTCAGAAGACGACATCTTCGAGAGCGAGAAGAGGGTCAAATCCATCGAGAATTCATGGCGGACTTACTCAAGAGCAATTTTCGAAAACGGAAAAAGTGCTCACGTCAGATGGGTCAACACAATAGAAGTCTCCCCACAATAGTTGTTGTTTTTTGTTTTGGGGAACGAAGTGTTGAGTGTTTTTACGCAGTTAGATGGCGAGCACTGATACTAAACTGGAAATTTGATTGAGAAGTCTTCGCGGGTTCTTTTGCTAACGGAAATCAAGTTTCAGGCAGAAACAAAATGATTCTTTGTTCTTTCGTTGAAACATTGATACGTTCTGAAAAGTGAGAAGAGTCGACCTGAAATATGATCAGTCGCTTTCTCTCGGAAGGCAATATTGTCATCCATCTGCTATAGTTTCTTGAGTTTCTTGAGAAAATTGTAATTCATCTCCGCTTTCCCTTGGCGGATCCTCCCTTTTTTCGGATGACAATCGCGTGCTGGATTCAATTTCCGTTTCGACGGCCGAAAAGGCGAAGAAGAAGATTACACTTTTTGTGACGAGCTCGTCAAGTTTGGGAGCAGCCGAAATAAACAGAGTGGAAACATTCGCGAAACAAAAATGTTTGCAGCGCCCCCAAAGAAGTTACAAAGTGAAAAGACGGGGCGCAGAAACGTCGGTTGGGGGAAAAGACGCGAATAGGATTATTTTTTGGGAACGGAAAGTGGTATGAAATGAAGGAGGACACGCGAGAAAGGCCAAAGTTTCTTTTCTTTGAAAATTGGGAAAAGTGCGGCAAGCGGAAACAAGAAGGGACTGGGAATAGGCACTCAGACTAATCAAGTTGGCAGAAAACAAAGAAATAAGAAACAAAGTGAAAAGGGTTGAGTAATGTTCCAATTCAATTTTTCAGGGCCCACTCATGGCGATTCTGGAGAAGTTCGAGCAACGAGTGGAGCGGGTGTGTCTGGTTGACAAACCGGTCGATTATCCGTTCCTGCCGGATTCTCTCTTTTCCTACATGGCCAACAAGATGCCGAAATTGCAGGTTCGCATTGGGGAAAGAGATCTTTGCAACAGCAGCAGGGACGGGACATCAAATTCTCTCTTTTCAGTTCATCTATTTGCGCGAATTGGATTTGGAGAAAATCAACAGGGGAACCGTCGTTGAACTTGCCAATCATCCAAACCTCAAGAAGGTTAGCCCTGCTTTATATGCATGAGAAGTCATGAACTTTTCCCTTTCCAGGTGATCGTTCACCTCTGCCGCAATTACGAAGTACTTGAGGACTTCCGAAACCTTCCCCAGCTTTTGGTTGTGAAAGGCGAAATCATGGGACTCAAAGTAAGCTGAAGGAGCTTCACACGATTTACATAAACAAACGATTTTGCAGGCGATGCTGGGCGACTTCGAGGAGGAGATCGCCAAGTCGACAGCGAGCAGTTCGGCTCAGTCGTCCGAGAAGTCATCCAGCTCCCCGGTGCCTGTCAAGAACGGCTTCTAATTGTTTCTCGTAGTTTACTGCTGTTTTCTGTGAAAAAGTGACTTGTCTTGTCTTTTCTCTCGCCATTTCCCTGTCTTTTCAACTTCTACCCTTTCTGTCTGTCTATTCTGCCGAGCTCACCTTATATAGTTCACACGTCTTCAAACTTTTGAACGAATGAATTCAAATCTTTCATTTAGTCCTTTACCAATTGATTCTCCCGTTCCCAATTGTATCCTTTGGTATCTCCCTTCCCCTTACTTCCTACTTTCAATCCACTTTTTCTCCTTTTCTTCCAATGTAGAATAAGATCCATGCATTCTTCCCATTCCTCCTATCTTCCTCCTACACAAACCTTCTCCTTCTTCTGTAGTCAGCTAATAAAACTCGATAAAAACATAAAGTGGACGGTTTGATTAAAAAGCAAAGGAATGAGGCGCAGACGGTGGAGAGAGTTTGTTTCCGATGGAAATAAAGCGGTCTCTAGCTGCACCACTGACGCCAGCGTCTTCCATTTTTCATTGATAAGACGAGCCAAAGTGCTCCGACTCAATCAAACATTATTCCAACGGGGCGGCTTTGTGTAGCTGCAGCCCGCAACCCAACCCAACCATACAGCCCCCGGCAGCAGCCAACGCGAAATTTGACTTTTCGAATTTAAGAAAGTAAATAGGAAGAAAGGGAAGCGTCTAACTGAGCATCAGCCAAAACGCTCTTGTTTGCTTTTTCGCTGAGCACACCGCAGTAATACGAACTCTTGCTCTAACAGTCTCTGCAGTTCAGCATCTTGGCGACTCAAGTGCCGTTTAAAAAGTACAACATTTGCCGCGGTCATTTTCGGTGGCATCAGCATCGATTGATATGTGTTTGTGACTGTGAGACGAGAACAACAACATGTTAGCACTCTCGTTCTCTTCACCTCTTTCTGTTGGTACTTTCTCGATACTTTTCCGGTGGAAAACGAAGGTCGCATCTATTTCCGTTTCGGTCAGATGAGAAGAACGACGCAAAGAACTATAAAAGGTAACACATCTCAGTGTTGCTTTTTTCTTGCTGATCTGTACCAATCTGATTTCTACTGGTTAAGTTTTGACACGCAGTATGAACATCTAGTTCATCTTTTGTGATCTTCTTGGTGGATTCCGACGGTTCTGACGTCTTTGACGCTTCCGACAATTCATAGAACACTATCGCGTGTACAATATATGATTATGCATGACAATTGACTATCGACAAAAAACTGCATATTTCCTTTCATATGCAGAACGGCTCTGGGAAAAAGGAGAAAAATCTCTTCGGAAAAAAGCGAGGCGTTTGTCTGTTGTAATAAAAAACCATTCCTCTCCGTGTTACATCACCCCATCCGTCTTCTTGCTCGCCCGTCCTCTCCTTCTCCTTCCCGCTGTACCTATCCGTGCCGCATTGTGCTCTGTCTGGCACATCGGGTGCCCTGCGTCTCCGCTAACAGACTGCCCCTTCCCCTCACGAATGCATTAGCTGCCCGCAAGCGTGTCGTCCATTTTACTGCTTGGTTCTGCTTTCCCCTCCCCATCGATTTTATCTTCATCTTTTTATTTGTTCGAGAGCACTTTTTATCAATCTTCCCTCACTCAATAACACATTCTTCAGATGCGTGCTGCCTGCTTCATCCTTCTTGCTTCTCTCGCCTTGGGAGTTAGGTAAGCAGCTTAACAAGCTGTAATTGGTTCTCAAATACGTCTTTGCAGTGCCGACATCCAGTGCTTCCAGTGCACATCCAATGAGAACCCAACGTGTTCCGTCAACGACGCAGATGCTCTCGTCGCTTTCAAAAAGGTAAGCTGTTTTTTCAGAGCAGACCACTTGAAATTGTGCAGTGATACTGACAGTTGCTAGTAAACATAACTGATAGTATGAACAGCAATACTCAAAGACTAACAGTGTCTTTGCAGCCCTGCAAACCTCTCGAGGAAGGATCTCTGAAGGGAACTGCCGCTGTTGGATGCCGTAAGATCTCCCAGAACATCGAGGGAACTTCTTCGATCGTCAGAGAGTGCGCCTACTCTGGAGAGAACGTCGATGGACTCAAGAAGGCCGGAAACCACGGAATCAAGCTCTTCTACTACCAGTGCGAGAACGAGAACGTAAGGAACCAAGACAACTTCTTCTAGAACCATTTCCTGTCTTTCAGGCTGGAACTCCATGCAACTCGGTCGGAACCGTCTTCTCGCCACTTGCCTTCTTCTCGCTCATCGCTGTCTACCTTCTTCAATAGAACAAATCTCACAAGCACACTTACAATTCCATTTGTAGTAGAGAATATTATGTTACACGATGATTTTTTGCATTTTCCCAATTTTTTGAAACTTTGGTCCGTGAAATTAAGCATTTTTAAATAATCAAACGAGAGGTCTTGCATAGATACCAATTTACAGATTAAATACAGTGAAACTACATAACATTTACAAAGGCTTGGATTTCACTTCCTCCAGGAGTTTTTCACTCATTTTCTTAGCGTCACCGAGTAGCATTTGGGTGTTTTCGTTGAAAAACACTGGATTGTCGACAGCAGCGTATCCGGTTCCGAGAGTGCGTTTCACAATGACAACCTACAAAAAGAATGGAATGCTCTATCCGATGAAGGATTCTCAAACCTGCTTGGCATTCCAGCATCTCAGGACAGGCATTCCAGCGATGGAACTATTCGGATCATCCTCGGCAGCCGAGTTGATTGTGTCATTGGAACCGATCACAAGGGCAACGTCAGTCTCTTTGAAATCATCATTTATCTCTTCCATCTCTTCGACTATATCATACGGCACTCCAGCTTCAGCGAGTAGTACATTCAATTGGCCCGGCATTCGTCCTGCAAACCAACTGTTGTTTCACAGCAACTCTCACTGGACTTTGGACACCTGCGACTGGGTGAATAGCAAATCGGACACGAACGCCTCTCTGTTGCAATTCTTTGACCAGTTGAGCAATTGGGTACTGGGCTTGAGCGGCACAGAGTCCGTAACCAGGAATGATGATGACAGAACGAGCATTCAACAGCAAGTCGGCAGTCTAAATCAGTTCTTACTGAAGAATTTGGTTCATTCTCGCGGTTCAACCTGATCACAAGCAATTTCTTTTGCGGTTCCTTCAATAGCCTTTGCTTGTCCAGTACCTTTTGACTTTGTACCTACTCCTCCGAGAATAACGTTGAGCAGTGATCTATTCATAGCCTTAATTGTCAGGTCAACTACTTTCTATTCGTGAAGCTCAACAACCTTGCACATGATGTGTGACAAAATTGCTCCGGAGCTGCCGATCAAAGCTCCCAAAATAGTCAGCAAGTTGTTGTCGAGCATGAATCCTTCCGCACAAAGGGCCCAACCACTGTATGAATTGAGGACTGTGATCACAATGGGCATATCGGCACCTGAAATTAAAAACGTGTTCGTTTGCCAGCGAATAACAAGATTACCTCCAATGGCCATTGTCAAAGTGACTCCCATCAAACTAGAGAGACCAACTGTGGTTCCAAGCATGCTCATCCCGGTTCCAAAGTCAGTTGAGTACATGTAGGTACCAAGAGCTCCCACATTTCCAGCAAGCAGGGCTCCATTCAGCAAATGACGAGCTGGCAGGTATGTTGGAGCAGAAGCCAGAATTCCTTGCAGTTTTCCATACGCCATCAAACTTCCAGTGAATGTCACTCCGCCAATGTAGGCACCAAGGAACAGGGCGATTTTTGCAGCGGCGGCATCTGTAAAACAGTCGTATTTGTATCTCTTTGTTTTGGAACGGATTACTCGACGGGTCTTCCAAGAAATGTGGATGTTCCTTGATGAAGTTGGCCAAGCATGTCAGGGTAGCAGCCAAACCGACAAATGAGTGGAAAGCAGCCACCAGTTGAGGGAGGTCGGTTACTTTGATCCTATTTGCAATTCCGACTCCAATCAGAGAACCCAGTCCAAGAGATCCTCCCATCTGGCACAAGGTGTTGAAATCTGGCTGGAGAAGTCCGAGAGTGGCTCCAACACCTCCAGTGACACCAATAAGTCCCAATGCGTTTCCGACTCTGGCCGTTTTCTGAGACGAGAGACCGGCCAACGCACCAACGCAACACAGAGACGATCCAAGGTAAGCGTATGAGTGAATCAGAGGGGCTGCCTGAATTGAAAAGTTGAATTCAACACGTGAATTTATAACTGACAGTGTACAGTCCGTATCCATATCCTCCTAGAAACACGGCTGCAGGAATTGAGTGAAGATAGTTATGCTCCGGTGGATCATCTGAATGCCATTTCTTGAAATGTTCCGTTTTGTGGTTCAAACTACCTTTTCTTTTGAACATATCCAGCATTCTCTTCGTAACCAAAAAACCACCTCCAATATTCACAGAAGAAATGAATGTAGCCAGAAGAGCCATAGTTTGATATGAGTTCTGTGGCATGAGTCCTCCACCCATCAAACACAAGGCACCGGCAGCAGTTGTTCCAGATATAGCATTGGTTACACTCATCAAAGGGGAATGGAGAGCTGGCGTGACTCCCCAGACCGTGTGGTATCCTGAATCGGCGGAACGTCGGTTGGAAACACAATTCAGAAAACTAACCGACAAGTCCAGCAAGAGCAAAAGTGGTTGACATTCCGGCTATGTTGGGGTTCGTGCAAGACAACCCAAGAAGGGAAACAGATCCAAGACCTGATGTCAGCAGTAGAGTCTGGTTGGCAGTCTTTCTGAATGGGCTAACAGGAACTAGAGCCGTAGTTTCGACAGGTTTGGTTTCTTTTGGAGCTGCCGGAGGTGGGAAGTTGATTGGCGGTGGAGGCCATTTCAACTGACCATCACGCACCACTAAAGCTCCACGAGTTACCTGCAAAATGTGTTTTTAGCCTGATTGAGCTACTTCTCAATTACCTCATCTTCCTCGTTGACAAAGAATGTTTTGTCTTTCCCCAAAGAGAGTAGGAACTTGGCAATATTGTTTGAGTACAGCTCACTGCTTTGAGTTGGAAGTCTAAAGATATGAGAGAAACTTCGAGTTTCAGCTGCAAAGTTTTACCTCGATGCCAGATCAGTGAATCCAATATGAGTAACACCATGCTTCGTGTACACTTCTCCTGGACGAGTCGTTTCTATGTTTCCACCAGACTCTGCGGCGAGGTCGACCACAACACTTCCTGGCTTCATTGTTTTTATCATTTCCTAAAACCGCGCAGTTCTTTTTCCCATTCATGTGTTATTCTTACCTCTGTAATCAAAACTGGAGCTTTTCTTCCAGGAATTAGAGCAGTTGTGATGATGATGTCCACATCCTTGCACTGGTCTGCGAAAAGTTTCATTTCCGCTTCGATGAACTCCTTGCTCATTTCCTTTGCATAACCACCTCCTCCTTCTCCATCTTCCTTCACATTCACAGTCAAGAACTGAGCCCCAAGTGATTCAACGTGCTCTTTCACAGACGCTCGGGTGTCAAATCCTCTTACCACTGCTCCCTAAAGTGACATCAATCAGCTCGAATACAAGTTCCTTCAAGAGTTTCCTTACCATTCCACGAGCAGTTCCAATTGCACTCAAACCCGCGACACCACCTCCAATGACAAGAACTTTCGCAGGTGGAACTTTTCCAGCAGCAGTTATCTGTCCAGTGAAAAACCTTCCGAAATGATTAGCGGCTTCAATAACTGCACGGTAGCCAGCAATGTTTGCCATCGAGGAGAGAGCATCAAAAACCTGAGAACTTTAGGATGTGGTGCTGAAAGTAAAAAAGGAGGTAACCTGAGCACGACTAATTCTTGGAACACAATCCATTGCAAAAACCGTTTTGTTGGTCTTTGTGAGCAAGTCCAACAAGTTTTTGTTTTGTCCAGGGTGAATAAATGAAATCAAAGTGCTGCCATCTTTCAATTTGGCCACTTCTCCGTCCGTAGGTGCTCGGATCTGAATCTCATTTGTTTTCGAGTTTCTATAACAAACGCTCACTTTCAGCATGACATCCGTGTCGAAAACTTCATCGGTTCCTGTAACAACTGCTCCATTTTTAGCGTATTCCTCGTTTGAGTATCCAGCCAGAACACCCGCATTTTTTTCGACCTGAAAATTAGTATATTTACCTCACTTTCACTTTTGGAGCAAGCAAAACTCACCAAAACAGAGATCCCATTCTTTTTGAGAAGAGAAACTCCAGTTGGACTCAATGAAACACGTTTTTCGCCTGCAACCAGTCGGTCAAAAAAAGAAAAACATGACCTACAACGCACCCGGTAATACTTCCTTTGGAACGGCCACTTTTAACTTGTCGTAGTCGATTCGACGCGGTCCATTTGAAAAAACACGTAAACAGTACAGGCGAGTGACTTTGGAACGGAGAATCTGCATTCTAAAAAAGGGAAACTTAGTTTACTTGAGAACATTCGGAACAACAATGCAAGTCGCAGTGATGTTTTGTTTATCGCAAGTGAATGCATACATGCGATAAGATATTCTCAAGGACAACCGTCGGTAATCACGTTTCTTTATTCCTTGCGCCTCATCGATACAAAATATTAACTAAAACCTCTGAGAAAGATGGAAAAAAAGAGCTCAAAAGCGGAAGAGCCGGAGGATGGCCGTTGCAAAAAACAACCGAAAACAGCATTGCGCGGCTAGCATCACGTGGTCGGCCAGTGTGGAGGGAACATAAACAAAGTCAGACGACCAGTGTGTATTTTTGAATGCTTACGTCTGGACAACACAAAAACTTTGGACACTTATCAGGAGGCTATAACCTTCCCGGGATAGTGGAACATTGAACTAATTGTGTGTTCTTTAGTCATGATAACGATGTAAACAACGGACGACAATAGATATGAAAGACGTTTACAAATTCATGTTTTGTTCAATGCAACAACTGGATATAAACAAATTGGTTTTGGAAAATAGTTGTAGTAAATCAAAAATGTGATCGAGTGGCGTACATGTGCGTGTAATTTTTCATCGGCCTTAACCGTAAACAACTGTTATCTAAACCACTTGCAAGAAAACAGGTAAACCTCGTGAATGTGAGAAAGTTATCAAACCAATAGGTGAAAAACCAAAGAGGTAGCAGGATTAGGGGTTTGAGAATTGTGAAATTTTAAAACGACTTGACATGTTTTCAGGAACCTAATTAGGGAACTGTGAACCTGGAAAACGGACTGTGTTACCGCAACTGCATTGGCTCGTTGGCTAACCTCTTTGTATCACCGCTCTTCCACTTTTTGCTTGACAATCTTATTCGTCTTTTCACCCAAAACATTTGCCAATTGGTTCAAAACATTAGCAATGTGTGCACGTCTGTACTCTTTTCGATTCACCATGAGTAACTTTCCAGAAAATTTAAGCAAGCTGTAGTTATTATTCCCAGAACCTGGCGCCAACCCGGTCAACCAAGGGTTGCAGAGAAAGACTCGGCGCTTATTCAATATCAATTATCGAGTACGATAACATGAACTTTCTCCTTTTGCACTGTTGAAACTTGTGTTTGAATACAATCACGGTTCTATGGATCCCTCGGTCCGTGAATTAGTGCGGTATGCCTGCTGTTCGTGAATATATCTCTAACGCGAAGCAACTAAATCTCGAAAACCGCCAATTTCTCAGTATTCCGGTAAAAGTCATGACTCAAAACGCGGTCGGCAGGATACTCCGATCGAACAACTTTTTGTCGACTAGGGATCTCAGTCCGCGAACATTGCAAGTCAGTCGAAGCGCTTGACAAGACGGAAACCCATGAACAGACAAAAAGCGGTCATCGAGGAAGCGCGCAAACCTGGAATAAGAGGTCAGAGATCGCTTGCTAAAATCACCAGAGCCAAGGTTAGCTCAATCAACTCCCTATTGATAAGTACAATTTAAAAGTGCGTTCAGAACCAAGACAACACGCACAAATGTCTTCTCCCAAGTTTCAACGGTTAGCGTCAGAACAAGATGTCTGGGGTGCATTCCAAATATATGTGTTTTATTTGATAACAATATGCTGTGAAGCTGTGAACCTGCACAACCTTCGATAAAGTCGACTTGATCAAAAATCACAAATCAGAAAGAACTGGGATTAGTTTTGATGATGAATTGCACTAATTTTGAACTATCACATCATGATGTCGTACAGTACTTTTTATCAGTTGATATCTAGCAACTCGATAAGACTTGGTTCCTTTCTCAAGAGTTGAGCCTGAAATCAAACATTTGATACATGATGAACCTAGTCAAGCATACTTTCAGAGTATTCAGGTTGTAGCGTACTGCCCATTCCATTTTCTGAGCAGATCGGATATTGTAGTATAAATCGTGACACAAGTTGTATTCACAAATCATTGTAACGTTTTTGAAGTCGTAATAATGACTCAACTCCAGTAGTTCTGCTATATTCCCTC
This sequence comes from Caenorhabditis becei, assembly GCA_900536315.3. Classification (NCBI taxonomy): domain Eukaryota; kingdom Metazoa; phylum Nematoda; class Chromadorea; order Rhabditida; family Rhabditidae; genus Caenorhabditis; species Caenorhabditis becei. The sequence continues at coordinate 776,410 of LR539975.1, read as the reverse complement.
CTGAACAAAAATATGAAATCAAGCCCTTTCTCGAGCCCTCACTTGTGATTCGGAACATTGAAGGGTATCCGTATATGCAGTTCAGCAGATTTCTGAACGAGCATGACGATATTCCTTTTAGCGTGATTGGCTGCGCGATATCCGAAGATTCAGCAAATGGCCCATTGAAGAGGACGCAGAAAAAGCTAGAAGCTATGCTCAGCACCTAAAGTACTTCTTATCCTGGGTTTATCTGGGGATAAAGCCTACACATGTGTGCACGTGGAACATCTCATCCTCGACTTGAAGAATCGCATTAGTTTGATGAAACGGCTGGCTAAAGTTCAAACCATCGAACTGTGTCTCACTGAAAACAACAAGCGATACGGAACGGAAGTAGAAAGGGCACTCACTGGAATGTCTGGTCAATCTCCAATTGCACGTGGTGACCGCCGGGCAGCCACTCGTGAACAACTGACTCCCCCGAGCGCTCGAATTGTGAGGTCTGCAACATTCGCTGTACGATTTCCATTATGAATTTTTGTGACTCACAAATGTGGAATTCGATACGGAATCTGTACAATGTATTATCAAACTGAGAGAACTGCCCGGAGAGAGTTCGGATAGTAGTGTAAATGCAATCTGCTGCATTTCAAACACAATTTTCCTGAAACAAAAGACCCTGAGTAAATATCATAAACGTCCCCCAAGAGGGAAACAATAGTGGTTTTCAAGAGTCTCCCCAGAACGAACCATTTGAACCCGTCGACGTCAAACTCGGTTCTTGCATGGCCTGGATTCACAAAGTAATACCGATTTTCCAGCTGTCGAATGAAATCTTTATTTACGTCAACATGTTCATCACTTACTTCAATAAGAGTTGTGGAATCAGAAGTGGTACTGGTGTTGATGAGCATGGCGGTGGCGGCGAGTTGCGTCGACTAATGAATGAGAATTGAGAACTGCCTGCGCGCTTTGCCGGCTGCACTTTTTATCGGGTCACAGTGTGAAGCGGGTGATAACAAGAGACATATGCTCTCGTCTCGCCAATTGCACGCAACTACACCTTGGCTCTGCGAGTGTTAGAGATCAACTCGGAAGGTACAACTTTCCGCTGGTCACAGTGGCCGGTCTTCGTATCTGAAAACTGACTAGTGAGACAAAGAAATGTGCGTTTGGTGATAACAAAAATGTGTATGCGACGGCGGAGTTAATGAAAGAGAGGGTGTACTATACGATTAGCCAGGTTCGTTAGAGAGCGTGCGTCTATTCTTGGAGCGAAAGGCAACAGAGACGCCAGAGAAAATTCTCATGAGCAACGGCGTCGCACTTGTAATGCAGCATAGCAATCATATTCTCACGGCTTCTAGTACACACTAGTCTTTGGTTTCTGAAACAGCTTTTAGTGCGGACGGGGGGAAGAGACGGCGGAGAAAGAGAAGAGCGGGCACCGTGTGACAACACAAATAGATTTTCAGCTTTATTTTAGTAACGTGAGATGAGAAGAAACAGCGATTTAGAACTGCTTCCGACACAGAATTAAGTTGACAATCGCGTTACGAAGTGCACTTCCGGAGACCAGGTAGGCGAGACACTTGCTTCCACGGAAAATGGGAGCGATGAAAAGCAAGAAAAGAGAAACCGGGTCGTCGTATCTGGAAAACTATAGTGATAAGACGACGGAGGCGGAAACATTGTTGTGATGACTAACAGCGTACAAATATTGTAGATGAGCGTCTGGATGAGTAGAAACAAGGAGACGATGATGAAGTTGATGGAAACCTTGAGTTCAGTTGACACACGGGAGCGCTTCGGGGTCAGGGCGTTTCCGGTGCTCACCACCGATACCTGCATCTTTTCCGTTTGCGGGGCTACCTATCAAATTCGATCAAATGAGAAAACCATTGTTTTGGGAAACAGGAAAAGCGAAAGTGTTGGTTATTTCTCCAGATAGAACAGATTTCCGGAACCTACCGTCACGCTCCGCTCTCCTGAGAACACAGATTCCTTGATCGTACTGAGCTTGTACACAATCAGTATGTCGGTCAGTCCCAGGCAAAAGAAAACAATTCCCTGAACCGGAAATGTTTGTTTTGAAGCTCCGCTTCTTGGTATCACCTGCACAACGTAGTTGAGATAGAAGAAGAACTTGACGAAGAACTTGTCACGGTCTTCGGTCCAACCCCAGAACTCGGTGTAGAAGCGGATCGGGAAGTCACCCCACAAGTAACAGACTGAGAACATGGAAAGGAGCACAATGAACAGGATCAGGAGGAGGGTCTTCTTCTGGTTGAAACGGGAATAGTAGATGGTTCCGTACACTGCCAGGATGTGAGAAGCAGCGATGGCAATCAGGGAGTAGAGTTGGATGAACCAGCAGGTGTATGTGGTAAAGTGAAACAGTTTGGTTGGGAAGTCATCTGTAAGTGCGATTGAGTTGTTTTCTCGCACCTATGTTACCGTAGTTCACTGAAAGTCGGAAGAGTGGTCGGTTCAGGATTTCCGAGGGAACATCAAATACCAATCTGGATCCGACGTCTACAGTACATGCAACGAAATGCAAGGACAGTAAGAGGAAGGTCGAAGAGTTGCGGAGAACCCTGTCCTTCAGGATAGCAGCCACGATGAGCACGTTCCAGAAGATGCCCCAGACGCACATCAACGCCTTCAAGTAGACGAGCTGCATCTTGCCGGAGCAATAAATGAGATCAGAGAGATCTGTTACCCAGGAATGAACCTCTGCAAAAAGTTAATTTGAAAATGTGGAATCAGATGAAAAGCATAAAAATCATCTGTTTCACTTCCCAGTAACCGGGAAGTGGTGTTAAAGAAATCAAAAAGCGGCAGACTGAAGGTTGTCTACTTTGAAAAACACGGATGGATACTGTGGAATTAGCATTAACCTCCGATGAATTGAGTTAGGAAGTGGGAGTGTAAACATGATCAAACATTCATTTCCGAGAACGAAAGATTGAACCAAATGGATCAAGGACTCGTTCTTTGAAAGTAATCACTCAAATTGTTTCTTCAATTTGATTTATCTGCGGTCGCGTTCAAAACATGTAGTGAGTTATGGTCAAGTGTTGCTGAAGTTAATCTGAGCACTACTCTGTGCGTAGGAACAAAAAAACTGAATGTCACTTTCTAAACACGGAGGAAGTAGGCAGGTGGAAATGAGAAGCTGCCAGTAAGATCTTTTCTTGAGCCCTATGGGCTGGACAAGTCAGATGTTGCAACGTTGTGGCTCATACTTCCCACGCCTACGTTTCCCACGTGCTCGATGCATACTTTCCCTAACATCTAGACCGGGCACGTGGTTGCAAGTATGGGCTGGAAGTCCGTGATCGTTTGTCAAAGATCTTGTGCCAGTGGGAATATGAAAGTTTAGAAGTCCAAAAGTCGGACGTCAGCAATGTTTTCAGAGACGGGAACCATTTCATGAACGGAATGTCATCGTCTGGAACCATGAAGTGCAACATGACGATGTCGTAAGGACAATTAAACTTTCTGACTAAAACCAAATAAAGCATAAGACAAATGGTTCTCAAAGTGTAGTTTTTTGTTGTTTTACTACAAATAAGATATTTTTGTAAGCATATCCTTCCTGATTTCCAAACAAGTTTTGTTTTGAATCAACTAGTTAATTATCAAAGACAATCCAAAATTCCACCGCCATCCGCGTCGATCGCCTATCGTACTACAACGTAGGGGCATAGATAAGACACATTGTTTATACGCCTGCGTATCTTCAATTCGCTCACTATCTCTGCGGTCTTTCCTTCCATATCGAGACAGTTCCAATCACCAACCATTATTCCCTTTTTTCATCGTTTCATTGTCAAAAACACCTTTCGCTTTTTAGCTAATTGGAAGAAATGCTTCAATCCGCATGGGAATTCGCGAAGAGAAACAAGGGCAAGATTATTGCCGGTACGCATTTATTTTGAAGCGCTTGTGACGAAATTTTTACAGGCGGTGTTCTGATTGGCAGTGCGATTGCTTATGCTCAATCAGCTTCTTCTCCGAGGTCTCTTGAAAAGTTGAATACACAATCAGAGCTGCCAAATCAGGTATTAGGGAAAACGGTATGCCATGAAACGGAAATGCTTGATCAGGCTCGGCGGCATTACATTTTTGACTCAACGCACCGCTCCTGTGATCAATCCATCACCGATCTTATTCCGTCTATTGTCACACAGATTCAGGTAATTAATTGGTTTTACTTTTTATTAATTCGTTCATTAACAGGCTCGTTTTGATGTGGAATCTCTCCAAGAGAAGCTGAAATCAACTCCTGATTTGACATCCGACCAAAAGCTACAACTTTGGGACGAGTTGAAGGTATTCCAACAACCAATTACGCAAGTACGAAACCCTAATTCCAGAGAAATGTGTTCTGTCGGATTGTGTCCGTTGCGTATGGCTTTTCGATTCTCACATTAACACTCAAAGCTCAGATTTCTATCTTGGCTGCGGATACATGTGCGCAATTTGAGAAGAGGAATCAGCTAACTTCATGGTACAAAAGTCGTAAAGCCAGGGACTAATAGACTAATTTCAGGCAAACGTATCTTCCTGATGCAATGAACTCTTTGTGGAGTTCTAAAAATGGATCCGGTTCTATGCCACCAACGGATAACCCGATGGAAGTTGGAAACAGACGAATCTTTTTGCAATGCGTTCAATATTTCACGCTTCGAGGTATTCGAGTGAATCAAGGTCTACTCAGAGATTAACTGAGGCATTCAGGTATTCCCGAGTTGATGGAGTACGTTGCCGAAGCAGTGGCCAGAGAACTACAAAGCTGGAAGTTGACCGATGTAAAATCAAAATCGGACATCAGAGAGTTGTTTGACAAAATCGGAGCAAGAATTGGCTATACTGGGCTGCTAACAAAACTTGTTGCTCCTCTGGAGAATGATGGGGTATGTTTATATCGCCGTCATTTTTTAGTTCGATATGCCGTCATCTTTTAGTTTGACCACCAAATTCGTGTATTTATCGTTTTCAGCATGACACCAGCACTGCTGTTGTGAAACTTCTTCAAAAACTTACAAGTAACCTGGAATCAACAAAAAGCATCAATGTGCTCAATAGCCTTCTCGATTTCTATTTCTCCGCCGCATTAAAGGTTAGACCAACTATTTTTAATACCTTCACTCAATTGTTTCCAGATGGTTGAGAATGAGGAGCAATCTCTGGTGAAATACGTGCCGTCCTTCTCAAACTCCTACCCAGTGCTCACTTCCACTGCCTTCGACAGCCCGCTGTTCAACTCCTTGTACTCCTCGGATATCCATCAATTTGCCGTTTACGTCTTCAACTCTTGAAGTATAAATATGAAATAGTGGTAGAAGTTTTCAAAGCTTTATTGTCGACCCCAATATCCTTGATCAAGTTAACAAACTTGCTCCAATTTTTGTCTACTCTTTATCAAAAACTGTGTGAATAAAACAAACAAATTTCGATCAAATGTGTTTGTCGGAGTAATTGGTTGAATGACAATGAAGTGTCAGTATGCTGACCAGACACTCAAAAGAACCGTTTGTCTTTTCCATAAGTATTCCCATTATAACTGTTTCTACCGTATTACACTGTTGCGAGGTAACCAGTTGTCATCATTATCATCTTGATCTTATCATTCCTGCCAGGTATTCGTCCTTGACCGTCGTCTTCTCTTGTCTCTAATGATATCTTGCAATCGATAGGGTCAGTCTGCCCTGTCAGTGTGCCTTCCTGGTCTGCTGATCAGGACATCGTAACCAATCATTTTATCTTATCTTCTCTGAATCGTTCTCTCGTCTCTTCGGAACACGATAAGGTTCCGTCGAATAACGACTCACTTCAGTTTTACTGCCGATAGCTTTCGTCGTGTTTTGTGTCTGGCAGCTGTTGTTTGCCAAACGTTTCTCTTCATTTTTGTTGTGCACCCCCACACAATAAGTTCTTCATCGTTCCTTCAGTTCAAGGTATCCGAAAATGTCCGACGAAAGTGGAGCACCGCCACCACCGCAACCAGAGGGCGAGCAGCAATGCGTGTGCACCCAGGACAAGGTTCTCGAGTTTCTGAACAAAATGGCTGATGTGAGTGCTTTTTCACAGCACAATGAACAATTTTGTTGTTATAGGAAAGTGGCATCAAGGATCTTACTGATCCAGCCCTGGCCGAGTTCTTGAGCGATAGTGATGCGCTCAAGGGTATTCGTGATCTGTTCCACTACCCAAAAGCCGGAACTCTGCCCGATGGTAATCTCAAATTGCATGTTGACATGAAAAACTTTGTTTTAGTGGATCCAACCTTGGTTGACCCCGAGAGCGACAGCATCTACCTTTGTGGAAACTCTCTTGGATTAATGCCAAAGGCAACTGAAACCATTATGATGCAACAACTGGATAAATGGGCGAAGATGTGGGTGAACAAGTGCAGTTTGTAAAAACAAGTTGCGTTTTCCAGGGGTGTCTTTGGACACATGAGTGGAGATATTCCATGGGCTCATTCGGATGAGCATGCTCTTGAAGGAATCGGCCGTCTCGTTGGAGCAAAAAAGGAGGAAGTGTCGGTTTGCAACGGTCTTACCGTTAACATTCATGTTCTTCTGGTATTTTACCGCTCACATTATCCCGACAGTAATGTATTTCAGAGTGCGTTTTACAAACCGACGGAGACACGTCACAAGATTCTTCTTGAGTCAAAGGCTTTCCCTTCTGACCATTATGCCATTGAATCGCAAATTCGACTGAAGGGAAGAACTGTGGAGGAGAGCATGGTCTGTTTAGAGCCAAGAGAAGGAGAAGAAACTCTTCGTACCGAAGACATCCTGGATTACATTGAGAAGAACGGTGACGAAATCGCTGTCGTTTTCTTCTCCGGAATTCAGTATTACACCGGACAACTCTTCGACATCCGCGCAATCACTGAAGCTGGACATCGCAAGGGATGTCTTGTCGGATGGGATCTGGCACACGCTTTCTGCAACGTCCCGCTTCATCTTCACTGGTGGGATGTCGACTTTGCCGCTTGGTGTTCTTACAAGTACGGATGTACTGGTGCTGGTGGAATTGCCGGACTCTTTGTTCATGAACGGTTCTTGCACGACAAGAGGGATAGAATGTTGGGATGGTGGAGTCACAAAATGTCATCGAGATTTGTGATGGACAACGGTATTTTGATATCTGGTTGAGCGTATCATCGCCAATCTCAAAATTTTCAGTTCTTGACTTGGACGAGGGTGCATCTGGATACAGAATCAGCAACCCGCCAATTCATTTGGTTGCCGCCATGTTGGGAAGTCTTGAAGTGTTCAAGCAAGTGTCTCTGGACGACCTCCGCAGCCGTTCGTGCTACTTGACCGGATACTTGGAGTATTTGGTGAACACTCTGTTCGGAGAGAACTCGGAGCAGAGAACTACAAAGCTGTCCATCTCTATCATCACTCCGGAAGACTTCCATCAGAGAGGATGTCAACTTTCTTTGAAGTTCTCGGCGCCAATCGATGTGATATACCCACAACTTGCCAAGCGTGGAGTGGCGGTAAGAATAAAAAAAAAAACAACTCAGCAAACGCATGAGATTGTTCAGGTTGACAAGAGATACCCGAATGTGATCCGTGTTGCACCAGTTCATCTCTACAACAACTACGTTGACGTTCGCAGATTCATTTCCGTGCTCCAGGAGGTGGCTCACATCGTCGAGGAACAATAAATGAAATATCGAATTTTGATAGCTTCGCTAAATGTTTTGCTAGTTGAAATCGCTTTCGCTTCTTCTGCCGAATAAAATTGATACGTGGAAAATCAAAGAGGCGAAAATAAGTTAATGAGAAAAGTGACTGAAATGAACCGCGGAGTTCACGAAATCAAATTTCATTCGGATTCGGTTAACTGGCTCCATGTCATTGAACAGGTGAATCTGAAAAAAACACCTGTAATAGTAATTAAAAGTCTACAATATCACGCAGAGATCGTGAACAAATTGTGAATGATCTTGTGATATCTACTTCTTGAAGTGTTTGATCTTCATTTCCTAACAAGACAAGGTCCCTGCCTGAAATCTGTGTGGAGTACCAAAATCTATACAATTTACTGTTATCTGACAGGCTACTAATGTTTACGTGCTTCACCTATCTAATTACCAGTATTGTGAATTGCGTACTATAACTGTAAACAAATACTACTGCACTAATATAAACACTTGTGCCCATTTGAATCAAATATCCAAAACAAGAAAACATCAAGACAATGGATTTATTGGTCCGAACTATAAATAGGTAGGGTGGTCTAAAACACTCAGTCTCCCACAATATGTTTCTCATCGTTCACCAAACCGGAGTGAATGAACAGAAAGTGGGAAAAACACACAATTGGAAAACTAGCAAAGCTCTTTGGATACAGTTATGGATGGCGATTGGGGAAAATAAGCACAGTCGAGTTTCACAAATGGGGTGACTTAGAAAGAAACAATAACTGCGCTGACCTGCATGCAGTAACCGAAGCGATTCAAAAAATAGTGACTACCAATGAGGATTTGGAAGGAATGTGAACTTCACAGAGGTCCAGATACAATATGCACCTGAACTCTGCGAATGGGGACCAGCAAAGGCACGGAAAAGTTGAGCTAGGCACTAGATGCAATGACGTAGAAAAACGGGTAAAGTGACTAGAAGAGGGGACTAATGATAAATATGAAAGTTTTCACAAATGAGATGATAAGATGTGCGAGATTCATTGCGAGCCGTTTCGAGCAGCATCCAATGCGCTGCCGCCGAAAATGACAAGGATCTTGGTGAGGTGGTGTCCGAAGAAAACGAGGAGGAAGAAGAGACCGAACGCAATGGCCGAACGGTTTCTGAAATTCGAAATTTATCAAAGTTTCAAGCAAACAGTTGTACCTAGATCCGGTCAACGGACGAATCAAGTCGAACAAGGAAGCAATGATGAAGAGGGCGATCTTGAGCGCCTCGACGACAATGTTGCCGACAGTGAGTCCAGCTCTCTGCCAAACGTTGCTGCTCAGCTTGACCTGTCTCACTTCCATCAATGCGTTCTCGAGTCTGATCATCTGTAAAGAAACAGTTATTTGCTGGCTGCTTGAAGGTTGTGAACTCACGTGATTCTGAAGCGACTCCATGTTCTCGTCGACAGTTCTGAATCGGTCGGCGTGTTGGTAATCGACTCGGGTGGCCATCAGATTCTGCTCCTTCAGCGATGCAATCTCGGCTTGTTGCAGCTCGATCGCCTCGTTGATGATCTCCTCCAGCTTCTGAAACAATAGAAGTTAGAAATATTCCTCCACCAACTAATTACCGTAGTCTTGAAGCGTTCCTCTTCGAGGGCCTCCGAGTAGAACTTGAACTCTTTCTTGACCTCGTCCTCAAGGCGGTCGTACTTGCGGTCGATTTGCACAATGTGATGCAAAATGCTGTTGAGCATCTCGTGGATCTGTGCATTTCCAGTCTCGTTGGTCGATGCAACCGGCGCAGTCGGATTGGCGCTGTTGGTGATGTAGAGACTGTTCTCAGCAGTGTGGTACTGGAAGCAACGATAAGTAATTGAAGGGCGCGGCGTGTCACTTACCGGATTGTTGGAAGTGGCACTGCCCGGACGAGACAGATGCTCCGCGTCCTCATTGTGGTCCTTGTAAGCGTTAAGTGGGTCCGGACTGCTGAGAGCAAGATTTGGCGGCAAAGTGGAGCTTCCGCGGACAGATGTACGCTTCTTGCGGTCGGCTTCGAGGTCTTCGGTATCAGCACTTCTGCGGTTGGTGGTGAAGAACGTGGACTGACCTGCCCTTCCACCTGAAAACACATTGAACTTTTGTTTGTCATTCCATGTGAATCATTGTATTCGTTTCTCCCCAATATCTGCTAAATTGTGTACGGCAACCCGAGAGGTTTCCAGAAAGAGACGATGACACATGCTGAGTAAATATCCCCAAACTTGGCGACTAGATTAGAATGTTTATCGAGCAGATTTGGCCCGCCGACGCTGATTTTCGTTCTCCGACGAAACGAAAAAAAGTACGTGTGATAAATTCGTCTCGATGAGGCATATCTATGCAAATACACCTTCTTATTGGTATAAAATACCAGGGCGAAGTGCAGAACTCCATATTCTCAGGACTTCTCTGAACATTGCCCAACATGGTTTCTGCTAAGATTCTCATTGCTCTCATTGTCCTTCCAATTGCGATCTACGGCTACACGTGCCATTTGTCGGACACTTCAGTCAACACGGTGTACAACGAGTGCACTACCGGTACTTTCTGCACAAAGTTGGTAAACTTCTCTACTCACAAACTTAAGTTTCTTTTTTAAGGACTATTGAGTACGACTCAAACAACAGGGAAGTGAAAACAAGAAGAGGATGTGATAGCGGTATGTGCCAGACAAATGGTCAGTACAACACCAATAAGAACTACGATGGATCTTGGAGCACCGTGAACTGCTGCACCGGAGACATGTGCAACAGCGCCACCAACAAGGGGCTTCTGGCCCTTCCTCTCATGCTCATCACTTACGTCCTTTTCAAATAATGTCTCTTGTTAACCTAACTATTTGACATTGCTTCTGCCATAAACGTGTCTTAATTCTTACCGGTTCCGTTCTGCGAGTTGACATTGTCGGCGGAGAAGGCTGACTTGACACGTTGGGCCAGTTCCATTTGGGCGTTCATCACGGTCTCCGTCACTCCTTTGGCTTTTCTGGAAATGAGACTGAATTGAAAACGAGTTCGGGAGGAGAGGGAAGGAGTGTGAAAATTGTAGGGGTAGCTATGGGATACAAAGTGCGTCGTCGTGAAAATCAATCTGGGCTTGGCTAGGCTGGCTCGGTGGCTCGGTGTGGTGTGGCGCACGCAAATTTGGTCGTAAAAAACGAATGTGATATCCGATGACGGACAGGAGAGAGGCCAGCAGCATACAATCAATGCGTCCCGAGGTAATGCAAATGCAAGATTGGTTTTGGCCTGTCAGCCTTTTGCCATTTCTTTTTCTTCATCTCTTGTGCACCTCACATTCGCTCTTCTCTCGCCGTAGAAGAACGAGAAAATTGCGAATTGAACCAGAGCCTTTCGCTCAAATCCACCAAGATTTATATCGTTTCAATTTGAAAACGCTGTTGGTGTATAGAGAGATATGAGGGCGAGAATGTGCCGGTTCTTCGACACATGTGCTTCACAGCCACTCTGCATCTGTTGAACTGGAATGTTTACCAGAGCCGAACATTTCGTTTTAAGGGACACTTTGACTGAATTGATCGATTTTATGTGCCTATTCCTGTTGGTGTTCCTGTTCCCGGCAGCGTTTTGCATTCATACGTGTATTTTGAGAATGTGAGCGCAACAGAGAGAAGAGCGCGCAGATATGTGTATGACACCGCTGGCGTTTTGTTATTTTGAATTAAACTACTCCTTACTGATATACTTTGCACTCGTACCTTCGTCCCTATCTAATTGTTCATTCTTCTCATTACTCCCTTATCAGTACCCCATCTCACCTGATCCCAGTAGGAAACACTCCAGATCTGTTGGGGCTCGGCTCATACTCTCCACTGTCCACCTGTCTCAACCGTTCTTCGTAATCCGACAGCTTCTTCTGCAGAACTTCCGTCTCCTGAGCATGTTTTCGGTTCTGGCGTTCAAAGTTGCTACGGATGCGGGCTCTCTGCGGATTGTCGGCGCCGACTCCACGGCAGATCTCCGACTGCTTCGTGATGGAAAGGAACTTCTCGACGTCGGCTGCAAGATTGTTGTGAGTGTTTTTTTCTGTGAAATATTTCGTAACAATTTGAAAAAGACAGGTGTTTTTCAAAAAGTTTTGCTTCAACCATAGTGTGACTTTGTTTTACTTACCTTCACGCTTCTCATTCAACGCTCTCAACTTGTCTTTGATCTCCACCAACTTTTGCACAATCTTCGCCTTCTCTCGCTCATCGCCTATCGAGCTACACGTCCCCTCAGAAGACTTGAGGCTCGCAGAGTCCGTTGTCATCTGGAACAAGCGCATCTAGTGAATAGTCGTCCTCTTGAGGGGAGGAGGGGGAAGCAAGTGACGAAGATCGATTTGAACGTACTGATTCGAAATCTGATATCGAACAAAGAAAGAAAAGCGAAAGAGGGTCGTGTCCGCCGTAGTCGCTGCCGTCACCGCCACAAACCGAGAACAGGCTACACTTTTCCTTTGCCAAAAGGCCGGCTTGACCGATACCCTTATCAGTTCCCAGAATTTTCTGCTGATGTCGGCAAGTTCGATAACGCTCTTTTATCGCAAAATTTATGGTAGAGTCTTCTCGGAAAACGCGGAATTTATTGCGGGTAGCAAGGAAATTTCCAGCGGCCTTTCCAATCCAATTCATCAAAAATGATCAACGAGTAAAAGAAAAGAACCGGACATTCTTCCAATGTAAGCGATGATGTTATACATACCAATACTGATGATTTATATATTTGTCCTTGTTACTAGACAGACATCTTCGCGTGTAACCGATATTACACACGGTTCTTTTATTAAAACACACTTTCCGTTTGAAAAGAACAAAATTCAATGTTGTCATCTCCTCAAAAAACGCATTAAGTGATAGAAAGAGTAGCTTGATGAGCTCAGAGACCTACGCGTGATTCTCAGCTGACAGCGAAATTGGAAACCAAGCGCCGACTTAGTTTATTTCCGATCAATGATACACATTAGCTAAGTGGAGAAATTTTTTCTAATGCTAATGCTTTAAGAAAACGAAAAAGAGAATCCGAATGAAATGCATGAGTCACGGACGCAAGTTTCAACTCCAAATTGAAAGTAGGCTGGCGACTCGAGAGAGTGTGTCAACACTTGTGAGGTAGGCCCGAACGCCCAGTCCAACGCCCGGCTACCGGCCGTAAAAACTTGGACTTGATGTGATACACATCGCCGAAACAGAAACAATCGGCCGAGAACTGTCAGATTACGCACTAAAGTGGGCGCGATGCGGGTGCTGCCTGCTCATCTGTGAAATAACCGAAGCGAGAGTTTTTTTCGAAATATCCGAGGCCTTTGCACTCGCTGACCGAGAAATAATTGATGGATGCCGAAGAGAAGTGTTGAAAAAGGCAGAAAAGAGCAAAAACGTCAAAGTGCGGGTTTTTGTTCTCGAATTGTTCTCGAATCGTCGCTGCAAACTTAGTGAAGCAAGAGAAACGGAAAGAGTGCACCATGATGTATTTGGAGTATGCAAAAGCTATCCATCTGGGAGGGGGGCAAGACGCTCTGGTGGCGAAATAACGGAGGGCGTCGATGTCAATCAAACCACTTTGGAAGATTGACTAAAACACTCTTAGTCAACAGGAAATCGAGCGTTTTCTCGTTTTTTTCTTCCTTTTCCATCTCTTGGTCAAGCCTCGGAAAAGTCTGGCCGGTCAGGCCGCACCGTTGGGAGCATGGAGCGGCGGAGAACGCGCGGACGCCACAGTTCGATACACACTCATTCTCGCTCGCCGACGCGTTTGGGTATGCGTTCTTTGCTGTGTGTTGTCCAGCGAAAAATTGGAAAAAAGGGAAAAACACAACAAAACCGACTGAATGGGTGACTAAGACGAGAGTGAGAAACCCACCCGGCGCAGCGCAGAGACAAAGTTCACTTTCTCTTCTTTTTTACTTTTTTCCAGACACTACTGCAAGTCAATCGATATAATTTTAAGTGCTGAACAAGCGAAATTTTCGGTGATAGTGGGCAGCAAAAACCTAGCGGAGAGCCTTATCATTTCTTCTCGCGCCGCGATGACCATTATGCAAACTACAGTCGGAAATGACTTCGTTATCAGGGCAGCTGGGCAAAGTTCCCTTTTTCCTAATTGACTGCTGTCGAGAACTGTCGTAAAGAATCAAAAATGGGATGGTGGGGGGAAGAAAACCGAAATAAGAGGCAATTCGAGGGACAAACTATGCTCTGACAACTATTCTCGGCGGGCATCAAACAAATGGAAAAACAAATTACGTTTGGCATAGTAAAAGAGCCATGAAACCGGCAAAATGAGCGTAATTATCTCGTAAACCGCATAAAAACGTTGTGGCAGAGCACAAAACAACCGGTCGAGGCGGACAGTGGAGAATATGCGGAAGGGGGAACGCTGCGTACGCAAACACGGCGACGGCGGTTTGCGGACCAACGCTCGCTCGCTCACCAGTAGCCGTTTCACTTCGAACAGCTGTGCAATGCGGCGATCCCTCATTAGTGGGCCTTCGTTCGTTCCGTGTGTCGCCTGAAGTGAGGAAAAAGAGAAAAACGAATTTATGAGGTGTGGGGCAAGGTCACCGAAACGGTTTATTCGCGATGAGAACTCAAATCTCACGGCAATATATTATACGACAAATACACGAGGGCAAGGACAAGAAGTGGGTTAGAAATAGAACGGGTACAAAGGAGAAAGATGACTAACAGTTATCTTTTCTATATCACAAGACAATGACTCGAAATTCCTATGGTGAGGGGACAAGAAAACAAAAAACGAAAAGAATTGGGGGCGGAGACTAGAAATAGTTGGCCACCTGTTCACGCACAAAAAATTAATGAAAACTGTTAGGTGGCCACTTGAATTTCTCCGATTCTCTATAACTTAATGATAACCCGAGGGGACATACGAACGACTATTGAAGGAGGTGGAAAAGAAGATGCAGAGGGGTTGGGGGAAGGCTGAATGATCAAATTGTACATAATAGCATTAAAACCGAAACACAGTTGTTTGATAAAACGCAGTCCTGCCGGCACAGTCCGCTGACAGTGCTGGTGTTGTTTTTGTTGTTGCTAGGGATTATCATTAATCTATCAGCGACTGTTCGTACGTTTGAGAACTGAACAAACAAGGATTATTTCCGGGTGAAACCCGCCAGTGGCTTACGGTTTCTTCATAAGTTTCTGATGCGGGTAGTCGACGGCAGTGGATGATTCATCGGAAATGACACGGCGTGAAACATTTGCTTCCGAGTAGGCTTTGGTCAGGAATCTGCACAAGATTAATTGATAGCCGGGATGACAGCTGTGAAATTGGTCGTGACTCACTGTTCTCCGACTTTCTGATCATCGTCTTCGTCCTTCCTGTCTTCCTTCGGGGATGCTTCCACGTCATAACTGTCAAAGTC
Organism: Caenorhabditis becei; assembly: GCA_900536315.3. Lineage (NCBI taxonomy): Eukaryota > Metazoa > Nematoda > Chromadorea > Rhabditida > Rhabditidae > Caenorhabditis > Caenorhabditis becei. Next base: position 761,328 of record LR539975.1, on the reverse strand, counting down.
GGAGTTGAGCAACAAGTAGTTGTAACTGTTCGCTGGTCGGAATTTGTAGCCCACAATGATAAAGAATGCAAAAGTGACAACTTCGACGGCAGCGACGATCACCCATTCCATGTTGGTCGGCATAATAAGCTAAACCAATCAAGTGTACTTTGAAGTCATAGGTCAAAGTTCTTACTCTAAATATCACACTGAAAAATCGAGTACAGTAGATGTACACGATGACGAGGATGTAGAACTGACGGAAGAGTCGGAGCTTGTTCAGGTTGGCTGCTGCTTTTCCGTCCGTGCTGGCTCCTTCGTACAAGTGTTGGATGGACCTGAACATGAGATAGTTTACTTCCAAATTGCAGATTCCCACTGTACCAAACGATAGGTAATCCAACAAGGAAGCAGCAGAGGATATCCAGTAACACGAACAGTTTCAGCCATAGCGCGTGACTTTCCGCTCCCATTTCACTTTCGCTAAGGATAATGAGGAAGATGTTGTCCAGAACCTGATTAATCGAATTATAAAGTTAAGGTGTTAATCTTGAGACAAGTACCTGAATTGGCAGAACAAACATGAACACTTTGCGGTCACGGTCGGTCAAAAATTGTTTGATGAAAGTATAACCAGTTCCGATAAGAATGATTGTTCCGAAGAGAAGTAGTCCTTTCAGCCTGTAACAATTACTTTTCGACGATTCCATGAATTGCGCTTACAGATGAGTGATGTAGTAAAGAACTGCCCAGAATTCCTTCTGCATTCCATATTTGCTCAAAAAGTAGTAGTTGAGGCCGTGGAAAAACAGGGAGATCGATTTGAGGAAAACCAGGACTGCCATAAACTTGTGCACTCGGTAGATGTTTTCAGAGCTGGAAAATTTAAATTTCAATCATCTGTTTCTAGTTTTTCAGGAAGTTAGTTACCTTGCCCTGCACAACAAGTGACTCCAGTAGATGAACAGTACAAAGAAGAGGATAGACATGTACAAGAAGATCTGTGGTTTCGGGATTTCGCTGATTGATAGATACGAGTGCAAATTCCTCTCAATCAGGTCGACAGTGAGGTCCACAGCTACACGATCACTGAAAAACGCTAATCGTCAGTTATTCACTATCAATTTCGAATTTCGAGCACCTGTATCCGTGTGCTCTGTAATTGTAGCAGTTATGGAACATAAAAACGTACTGTCCAACAATTTTTCCGTCAAAACGGATCGACATCTGCAAGAATAAGATAGAGATGACGTTTCAAGTATAACTGCTTACGTTTGTCGAGAACTGATTGTCATTGTGCACTTCCAACGGGATGTAATTGTCGTAGGCGATTTGTGGTGCACTGGGGTTCAGAAACCTGCCGAACAAGTTGCGGAACCACCCACTCTGTTCGATGGGTCCTTTCGGGTTTTCCGGTTGAAGCTCTTCCGGTTTTGGCTCGCGTATCGCGTTGGTGTCTTGGCATCTGGAAAATTCACAGTTTACTTCCAGAAGTATTCCGAATCCACACTCGAAAGGTGTTTCACATATCCGAATATACTTTCCAATCCCGCTTCGATACACTCTCAATCGTTTGTTCGGCAAGTCGGCAAAGAAGAAAATCGCATCGTATCCTTGGTCTGTTTGCTGAAAAAAAAAAGATTTCGAACGTTCCAAATGAAAGTTTCCGTTCGAAATCTCCCGAAAATAAACTCACTTGCAACTGACAAACATGGGGATTTGATCCGACACCTCTCGTAATGATAGAGCCAAGCGAAAGAGAAAAGCCAATGACGCCCTGCAAAAATCGATACGTGTGCAAATAACACGTCACGGAAGCAATTCTCACTAGCTTATCAGCATTTTCCGTTGAATCGACAGAGTCTTTTATCTTTTCAGGCACTGTAAAGTTGGAAATTCCGATCGAAACGGTGCCATTGACGCCGTAGCCGAATTCACTGATAATTATGTTCCTCCGCGAATCAGCCTGTAAACAAATTGTTTTTCGATGTGCACCTGGATCCCTTTTCAATGTCCCTGGATGAAAACACTCACTCGAAGCGCCAAATGATGATATTTGGCTGTTATTGTCGAGATCGATATGAACAGGAGTATGAATCGACATATTTCTCCCCCCATGTCGCCTAAAAAACAAGTTGAAAATAGAGACGCTGAAATGAAGTAACGGACGATTTTTCACGTGATACACTCTTATTTTGATAGAAATTTGGTACGAAAAACTCGTAAAGTCAGTAGTTGGCAGTGTGTACACTTGTGAACGCGGGTTGGCGAGTAACTGCGCTCTGTTGATAATGCAGGCGCTTACTCTCGATGAGACGCTTTGAGAAGTCGTCAGGGAGACAATTCGGCAATTAGAGGTCATCTAAGACAAAATCTTGTTTCTGACAAGGTTCACATCAGTTTTCAGTGCAAGGAAACAATGGCTACATCTCGAAGAAAACTTGGAAATAGGAGAACACTGAGAAAAACAAGATAAACTGAATATTCCAGGCATTTTCAGATGACGAGCATCTAATCCATTCACGTGATTGATGTTGGATCCTTAACCAGTTTTTTCGAAATCTTCGTCAAACTCCCATCCATCGCTAAACGATAGTCACTTGCCCTTCCTCCATTCTCTTTTCCATCATTAACCTTCTGATTAATCTTATCTCGACTGCCCAATCGCCCAGTATTTCTGCACGGATTCTTATCTCTAAGCAGGTCGTCAGCTACTCACGGCAACCGCTATGATCGTTTTCTGTACTACGCATCATCCTTCCTGACCTACTTTTCCCGAGTGTACTTTCGCACTGTCTAGTCCATTTCCAAGTAGGCCACTTCATTGTGTGTCATGCGGGGATGTAGGTGGGATTGAAGTCCCGGTAGTTATTTCATCATCTTCATAACAATCGATCTAACGAAAAGCTCGAGCAAGTATTTTTAGACCTTTGAAAATTCGATTAGATATTTCTTTATTCCTGAACAGTTGTGTCCATTCCCCAGTTTTCCACTAGTTCCACACTTGGACCACACATACCCATGTTTCTTGTCACCCTCTCTTCCCTCAACCATGAAGCTCCCTAACCGAACACCCCGCCCCACTCCACATGTTCGGGACGTGGTAGAGCCGCAACGCGACCGCAGCGCTTCCAACTAACTGACGTGTACTAGCACACTCGCCGTGTACACGCACACATAGAGTCGCCAAATTCGACGGGGCGAGCGCCGATTGGTCGGTTGACTCTGCGTCTCTCGCGTACACAGTGAGAGCCGTTGCGCTTTGCGCTCTACTGACGTTGCATAGGCACTATCGCTGTAGGCCACGTCGACATTCGCAGTCCTCTCGCTGCCTTGCCCGTCCTCAATCGACCGATCCGTCAGTTTGCTCTCCCTTCACCACACCCGCTGGTCGGCCGTACCACTCCGGCCGATGACTGACCTTGAGCATACGGGCGGTCTGTCGGGAGGACGACCTACAAATCGCGCAGCTATATCCTTTCACATTCCTATTCTTTTCTTGAATGACCTCACTTCAGTACCTTTTCTCCAACATCCTCCAGTCCCAACTTCTATTTCTCTTATTTTCAGGAAAGTAAATCAAACACCAAGTATGAAGACCTTGTTCTTATTGGGCCTTATCGCCCTTACCGCCGTCAGCGTCCACTGCGAGGAAGAAGAGAAGACCGAGAAGAAGGAGACCAAGTATGGAACCATCATCGGTATCGATCTCGGAACCACCTACTCGTGTGTCGGAGTTTACAAGAACGGACGTGTTGAAATCATCGCCAACGACCAAGGTGAGCTCTACCATAACCCATTTCAGACCAACTAACTCTTCTTTTCCAGGAAACCGTATCACCCCATCGTACGTTGCCTTCTCTGGAGAGCAAGGAGAGCGTCTGATCGGAGATGCCGCCAAGAACCAGCTCACCATCAACCCAGAAAACACCATCTTCGACGCCAAGCGTCTCATCGGAAGAGACTACAACGACAAGACCGTGCAAGCTGATGTCAAGCTCTGGCCATTCAAGGTTATTGACAAGAGCAACAAGCCGTCCGTCGAAGTCAAGGTTGGAGCCGATCAGAAGCAGTTCACCCCAGAGGAGGTCTCCGCCATGGTTCTCGTCAAGATGAAGGAGATCGCCGAGTCGTACCTCGGAAAGGAAGTCAAGCACGCCGTTGTCACCGTCCCAGCCTACT
>LR539975.1:636696-757125 GCA_900536315.3 Caenorhabditis becei | reverse complement strand
CGAGCCGACCGCCGCCGCCATCGCCTACGGACTTGACAAGAAGGACGGTGAGTTCGGGAGAAGAGGGATGAAGGGCGCCCTAATATTTGTCCGGGGACTTCCTTTCGCATTGACCGTTCTAAGCAAACATGCGACTCGGTCAGTGACTGGTACAGGTTCCCCTACCAAACAGTTGACGATTAGAAGGACATTTTGTGTGTGCTCAAACAAATGAGAGAGAGAGTTCGAGACTAGTTCACCACTAGAGAAATAATGAGTCAACAGGGAACAAGCTTCTACTTTTCAGGAGAACGCAACATCCTCGTCTTCGATCTTGGAGGTGGTACCTTCGATGTGTCCATGCTCACCATCGACAACGGTGTTTTCGAGGTCCTGGCCACCAACGGAGACACTCACTTGGGAGGAGAAGACTTCGACCAGCGTGTCATGGAGTATTTCATCAAGCTGTACAAGAAGAAGTCTGGAAAGGATCTCCGCAAGGACAAGCGCGCCGTTCAGAAGCTCCGTCGTGAGGTCGAGAAGGCCAAGAGAGCTCTCTCTACCCAGCACCAGACCAAGGTTGAGGTTGAATCCCTGTTCGACGGAGAGGACTTCTCCGAGACTCTTACCCGTGCCAAGTTCGAGGAGCTCAACATGGATCTCTTCCGCGCCACCCTCAAGCCAGTCCAGAAGGTTCTCGAAGACTCTGACCTCAAGAAGGACGAGGTCCACGAGATCGTTCTTGTCGGAGGATCCACCAGAATTCCAAAGGTCCAACAGCTCATCAAGGAGTTCTTCAACGGAAAGGAGCCATCCCGCGGAATCAACCCTGATGAGGCCGTCGCCTACGGAGCCGCCGTCCAGGGAGGAGTCATCTCTGGAGAGGAAGACACCGGAGAGATTGTTCTTCTCGACGTCAACCCACTCACCATGGGAATTGAGACCGTCGGAGGAGTCATGACCAAGATCATCGCCCGTAACACCGTCATCCCAACCAAGAAGTCCCAGGTCTTCTCCACCGCCGCCGACAACCAGCCAACCGTCACCATCCAGGTAATTACAGATTCTTGATTGATATAATAGCTTTTGGATACACACACCAGTCAAACAGTTTTGACAAATTATCCGACAATTATTTCATAATTGCTTTCTTGTAGGTCTTCGAGGGAGAACGCCCAATGACCAAGGACAACCACCAGCTCGGAAAATTCGATCTCACCGGAATCCCACCAGCACCACGTGGAGTCCCACAGATCGAGGTTACCTTCGAAATCGACGTCAACGGAATCCTTCACGTGTCTGCTGAGGACAAGGGAACCGGAAACAAGAACAAGATCACCATCACCAACGACCAGAACAGACTCAGCCCCGAAGACATCGAGCGCATGATCAATGACGCCGAGAAGTTCGCTGAGGACGACAAGAAGGTCAAGGAGAGAGCTGAGGCCCGCAACGAGCTTGAGCAGTACGCTTACTCCCTCAAGAACCAGATCGGAGACAAGGAAAAGCTCGGAGGAAAGCTCGATGACGAGGACAAGAAGACCATTGAGGATGCCGTCGAGGAGGCTATCTCCTGGCTCGGATCTAACGCTGAAGCCTCCACTGAGGAGCTCCAGGAGCAGAAGAAGGAGCTTGAGGGCAAGGTTCAACCAATCGTCTCCAAGCTGTACAAGGACGGAGGAGCCGGAGGAGAAGGAGGAGAGGGAGGTGCTGACACCGAAGACAAGGACGAGCTCTAAACTGTTCGACCTCATCGACACTTCTGATAATAATATTATTTAAGTTCAACCTTTCCCTCTTTTTGTTGTTCCCCCCCAAACCCCCTTCTCATTTTTCCCCCAAATGTTTTTTCTCTTCTCATTTCGAAACGCGGTCACCTAGTGTTTTAACTGAAAATGGCTCTTCCCTCTTATCATTTCATCAACTAATGGAAGTTCTCCCGTCATAGAACAGCTTGTGTTTGTGAAATACCCCAGCGTTTAACTTTGTCTTACTGGTCTTCTCTATTTTAATATTTAATTTATCGTCGACTTTTGCTTGGTTTTACAATAAATTCGACTATGGATCTAAGTGTTCTCTGTGTTCCGATTACCATTAAAACAAATGGAAATCCGGCTGTGCAGTGAAGAAGAATTGATGGAACTGAATTTTTTCAGAAACCTTACTAAAAAGGACCTCACTTTCAGGTGCGAATATGATTCTAACAAAATTTCCAATGAGACTTGGCAAAATGATTCATTTTTGTTTCTCTATTTGGCGATGAGCTTTTAAACGTTTCCAACAAAGTCTCAGTCGGATCATTTTCTAAGATTGACTGGCGGTTGTGCTGCGATTGACCGAATCAGTGGTGCTTCTTGATGACTTTGACGGAGAAGTCATAAAACATTGGATAAGTCGAGTAGAGAGTCCGGTTCTGATGCTGACCGGCAGTTTTTAGATGTCTCAGTTAGTTGAAAAACTGAGCAGCTATGTGTAGTCAACAAGAAAACTGCTGATTCGTAGCTCTCTGACAGGTTTGATAGCTTAAAAAAACAAATTTTGAATGCTCAAGATTTATTAAGAAGGAAGTGCAATTAGTGTGGATTAAGTACAGGTTCCTTCATATCCCTCGTTATGGAAGAAGTAAAAAAAGTCGTTGAACTGCTGGCTGAAAAATACGTTTTCAGTGTTTATACTGCCTAATAAACTACTTACTTCCCACGCACAGAAATGCTTTGGGGTTTGGACTTCAGGCATCTGAACTTTCCGTCGGACGTGCAGTTATGAGTTACGACCGCAAGAATCTCGTAGGTCAGCTGGAAATCAGTGGATAATCAAAGTAGCAGTTGACAAGCTTACAGAGGTATCTCCTCCGGGGTAGATTCTGTCAAAGTCGACAATATCTTGCGTAAGTGTGGCGTCACTGTCGTTACGGGTTCTAACGGTCACCTGACACGTGGCGAGTAGATCGTTGCTGCTGATGCCATCAAGTTCATATATTTTGAACTCCATGTAGAGAACTTGGTCCAGTAGGCCGCAGAAGAATACTCTCGCCACGGGTGATAAAACAAAAAAAAAAGGATTTTTTTCTCATGGAAATGGGAATTCAGTCGCGGGCGGAATCTGAACACCAAAATTTTCGTAAATGATCAAACATCAGAGTGGCACGGAATCAGATTCCCCCGCAACGGAATTCCCATTCCCATAGGAAAAAATTCCATTTTTTTCTGTATTATTTGCGTTGGCTGTTGCATAAAAGGCGTATCTGGAATTGTCTTTTCTCATTCTCGGTTCCTTCTCCGAGATGGGTGTTTTTGCTGTTATGGCTGTCCTTCTCTTCACGGCTTCTGCTCCGATTGAGTCGACGATTTTTGCAACGACCAGCATTGACGCAACAATTGGATGGTTCTGCGGCTTGTCTTCCAACTTCTTCTGTGTGGAAATGAAGATCTACGAACTTGACCCTATCTCCAGCAACGACCTCCTTGCCAAACGCTCAATGTGCATTAAACCACAAGGTCTGAAGTGGAACCAGACTGCTAAATTCGATAGAATTTTCCCGGGAGGAGACGATTCTGTAAGCTTTTGACTGTGATCCTGTCTATTGATAGGTTTTCAGCTGCACTACGAGATCCTCCCTGTCATCACGCATAACTGTACTACGGATGGAAAGGATAGATGCATCAAGCCTCCGCGTGCCTTCGACGTTCGCGCCATGCCAGCGTCAGTAGCATGAGCATTACTGGGAAAGTCAAAATGTTTTTTTCAGCCAACAGTTCAACTATTATACCGCTCTGGACAACAATGGATATGAGGGAAGATGTACTTGATTCCGGATATCTGCACTGTTTTCAATAAACATGAACATTCCCAATTGGTTTTTATTTTTTATTTGAAGTCATCAAGATTAAAAAAGAATTATCGATGAGCAGTTTACTTTCCTGGGAATCCGTAGCGGCTGAATCCTCCGGTTGGCTGGTTGAATCTGTTGGATCTGTAGTCCTTGGCTCCCCATCTGGTTTGTCTCTTCCAGTCGTCGAACAGATCACGGAGGTTGCGCTCGTAGTTTCCACGACGTCTGTAGTCGTCTCTCACGTCGTGTCTGTTGTAGTCCCAGACTCCTTGCTGAAACACAATTCGTATTTAGTGAATAGCGAAGCTTAAACTTACTCTCTCGAGGAATCTCTCGTAAGAGCTTGGGAATCCGTAACGGTTTCCACCTGGTCCAGCCATGGCAGTAGCCAGAAGCACAGCGAAGGCCAAGAAGAGAGCGAAGGAGTTCATCGTTGCTGATGATGGAGATACCGTCGAGATTTTGTGTTTATATACCACCAGTCCAGGTACGCCCTCTCCGTCTCGATGTCCATTCTTCACGTTGTTTTCTGACCCTTTTCTGTCTTCTTCATTCTATTTCGTTATCATCATTTCTCCAAATTAGATGTTTTGTTTCACGATAGTCTTGTGTGATTGTAACAGCAGACAGTGACAAACGTTAGACAAACTGTTGGGAAGGATGAAGCGGACATGATATCACTGGAAACACTTCAGTTTCAACTCGCCAATGAATCACTGTTAGCTGAATGTGTTCAGAAATTCAAATGCTTAGTAAGCAAAGTTTCGCAAGATTTTTAAGATACAACTTTATATTTAAATTTCAATCGGAGAGACACATTCCATTTTGGAGTAGAAAGCGTCTGAAGATCTACATCAAAATTTATCCTAGAAATATGAAATTTTGTTATCATTTTGCACATTGGATTCAGCTCGTTGTGAAATTTGAACCGTTATGCTCACCTAAAATTGAAATAAACATTTCCAATTGTTAACTTTATAAATTCAGTGGCGGTTCTTTCAAAACCACAACTCAAAATGATTGGTTGTTTTCATCCATCCTGAAAAATTGAAATGTCCTCCCAATGATCTCGAAAGTTCTTGTCAATACACATAATGAATAATATTTGTTCCGGTGGCGAAGGGCGCACGTGTTCAGATGGACTAACAGACTATGCCTGTTATGAATCAAAAGTCAACACTTTGAATAACAGATTTATTTCAATTTGCAGATCTTTTTAGCAGAAGTGGAATCAATGAAAATATAGGATACGCTGACGGCTCTGTTTCAGAAGCACCGTATGGAAACATATTTTTTCTCACTTTGATTTCAGTGAAAAATTTGTCATTTTATCAGGCGCCTCCGATGTTTTTAGATGAAGGCAGTGAAAACAGTTGAATACAAAAAAAAGTTTATTGAAAGAATGAAAAGTGAAGTTATAAAATGAAATCCGTTATCAATGCATGTTCTTGTATTTACTTTCCTGGGAATCCGTAACGTCCGAATCCTCCCTTTGGTGACTGGTACTTGTTGGAACGGTAGTCCTTCTGTCCCCATCTGGTCTGCTTCTTCCAGTCGTCAAAAAGATCACGGAGGTCACGCTCGTAGCTGGCACGTCTCTTGTAGGAAGCAGCAACTTCGTGCTTCTTGAAGTCCCAGACTCCTTGCTGAAAAATGAAAAATAATAGATGGGTATGTCTTAGGGCTTCATATCCTGAAACTCACTCTCTCCAAGAATCTCTCATAAGAGTCTGGCCATCCGTAGCGGTTGGCAGCGTTGGCCGAAGCGAAGAGGACGGCGAGAGCCAGAAGAAGACCGAAGGCGTTCATGATCGTTTGATGGTTTCTTCGAATGAACACGGCCTTATATAGTCCTTGATGGTCGAGTCCTACCGTAAGAAAACCTTGCCCAGTCTAGTTCTTTTCCTGTTGGAAACGATCTTTCGCACAACAATATGTCTTGGTAAGCGTGGCGGTTTTGATAGTGATCTTTCAATCACATGCAGCAGATCGTTTCGAAGCGGTGACTCTTGCTGTTCGGTGAAGAGTTACCACTAACAGCTCCTGTAGTATAGAGATGTTATCCATGTGCACGTGGCTCACAACTTCCTGTTGCATTCTTACTCCTGTAACTACAATATTGTCATTTGCTCCGTGACAGTTCGTTTTGGAACTGATCTATGTTGACCTTCTGATGCAATTCAAGTGTATAGTCCATCACATCTTCTCTCTCTGTCTTATTTGTCTCATCTCCCAATGTAGTATCAAAGAATCACAACTTCTTTCAAAGTTCACCCAAATTGCATGATCTCTGCTGTTGTCTCTCTCTTCCTTTCTGAACTTATCATCTTCTCCGCCAAAGACAAAGCGGAAAGACAGAAACGAAGTGGCACTGCGAAACATCAGTTCCAACGGTTGATAAGACTATTTCGTGGTTTTCTTCTTCCTTCCTGGTCGATTTCTTGGAAAACGAGAGAACTAGGACGCAGAAGAACACAGTTTATTAAGGAAGTCAGAGAAGAGATAATCAGAAGGATTTGATATCAAAAGTTACATCAAAAGAAATGAAAACTCGTGGAGTTGAGATATTTTTCAGACTGCATTTGCTTATTTCGAAATGGGAAAGGAAATTGTGAATTTTTCATACAAGTTGGATATAATAATTATAAATATGTTCGTGTTCTACTCCTTCCAGTACAGGTAGTAGATCCAATATGTCAAGTTGAAGATGACAAACGTAAGTGGGAAAATCCATCGACTCGTTTGATCAATCTTCTTTGCTCGGTTACGACCGGCAATTTTCCTGAAAATGAGATGAATACGTTACAAACTTTGAAACTCTAGAAAGGGGAAGTTGGCTCAAGGAAATAAAGCAAAGGGTTGGTGAAACTGCAATCAGGGGGAGAATTTGGGATTTTCAACTCAAAAATTCCGAAAAAAAAGGGATTTCGGTTGTATAAAAATGGAAGAAGTGTTAATTACCCGAAAACTGAACCGCTTCTTCTTCTGAAAGTGATTAGCATTAGTTTAGTAACAAGTAAACCAATGATGTTGACAGTTAAGCTATGGGAAAAACCTACTTGTGTTTCTGAATCTGTTTGATTGCCGTTGTCCACTTCTCCTTCTTTCTGCTCTCGTTGCTCTTCCGATTTCTCAATTTATCGGCGGCACCGTACCTCACTGTAATACACATTTCCTCTTGCACTTCTTTTTTCTCGTGTGTTACCATGCGCTTTTCCATTTCCCATCAAGGGAGAGCTTGCGTCGTGATCTTTCTCGTTCCAGTGAGCTAATCTCTCTGCCGGATCTCCATCTCTCTCTTTCCACACTTCACTCAAATTGGTTTCCTTTTGTTCCGTCCACACCTCATCTTGAGTTTCGTTATCATCGGTACGCGAATGTTGAACCGGTGCAGCCTGTATAACCTAATGCTTGTTTAGAGTTTCAAAACTGATACAGTCATGCTGATAGGGGGAAAGATAGTTTTCTTGCTGTTAGAAGAGATATACTCAATAGTTTTCCATTCCGTAATCATCTGTCCTGTAACATTCGAAAAGTGAAATGTTTCAGTACAGACCATGCAGATCAGACCACACATCAAACAGGTTTTTGGTTTTTGTGGTTTCCGTTGATTTAGATAAGAAAGATCAGGGATTCAAAACATCGGTGTCAATTCAGGTGAAGGTGAAGGTCATGCAGAAGGGAAAGAAGGCAGTGTTAGGATGGGTTGGGATAGAAAAGTGCACGGCACGAAAGGTTGGTGAAGAGTTGCACGGAAGCGTACCTCTTCGTCAGAGAAGCTGTTACTGTACGCTTGACTGACCGTATCATAAGCTGTGTCATTCATTGCTATCTGCTCAGGTGGTTCCTATAATACCAGACGGTGAGAAACGTGAGATTTAAGAATTGTGAAATGAATTGAATGTTGACAGTGTAAAACGTGAGTTCTAGAAACCAAAAAAGTGAAATTTCCCATGTTTTGACTTTCAAGTTGTTTGTGTTTTGTCCCTCTCTGAAAAAGAAGATATACCTCCACCAAATGTTGTCTTTCGTTAGTCCGAAGCCTCAGGAACAACTGCCTTGCTTGAGTGCTCAAATCACCTCTTGATGGCTTCTTCTCATTGTTGCTCTTCACCGACTCGAGTGAAGACGCCATAACTGAAAGATGTTAGTGGGTCATTAGAGTCGTTTTCAGCTAGGGAGAAGTCCTAAAGCATGGAACATCATGTAAAAATGTTTAGAACAAAGGAATGCAGGATCGAACGAACAAAGGTAGAAGTTGTAATGAATGTACCCGAAACTTTAGTCTACATGCAGTTAGGAACATAAAATATCATGAGTCTACGAGCATTCGCGAACATAAAAAATGGTTAGTAAGTTGTTCCGATTAAACAAAAACACCACAATAAAAGTACACAACTGTAACTAAGATGGTGACGTGTGTTTGTGATGGAGAAGATAAAGCTACAACATTGGTTCCCTGCTCAATGATTCTTCCATCATTGGCCACAGGACGTTTTGAACACCTACCAATCTCTGCGTCAGTGCGGTGCCATTTCCTTCCTAGATATCACTATTTATAATTAGTAAACTCTCCATGACCTTCTGGCTTAATCAGTAAATCAAGATAATCATTCAAAATTATATTGTGTGAGGTTCTATCCGTAACTTGTGAAACTACCACAAATTGTGCCGATATAGTTTTCACAAGGGGGCCCATATCCAATCAGGATGGTGGATGCAAGTCAACGGTACCTTGTCTTTGTGCATAGTTGACAATTGTGAACTCGATCATCACTCCGAACACGAACCTGAAACCATGACTCATTCTCCCCCATTTTCCAGACCTCCTCAAGTACTGAAACCTAGTTGGACACCCTCTTCCCCCTCACTTCCATTCTTCCTGTCTCTTTTCTTTTCTTTCCGTTTCCTTCCCAAAATCGGGTTACCCTTCTGCTTCTTTTTCTTGCGTCGTCAACTTCTTCCTATTGTCTCAAATGTGTTTTGACTCGCTGACCCCTTCACACCCACGTGGTTGGTTGGTTCACCAGTACTTACATCATGCAAGCGCCCATCCACACATCAATCGCCTTCATGTAACTGACTTCGGGAAGTGCCATACGTGCCGCATTGGCTTGTGTGGACAGAGTGAGAAGCGTGGTGATTGCAAGAGACACTCTCGCAGGAACTGCTTCTACATCGAGCCAGAAACTGAACCTGTAACCTCCGAGACTTGGAAACATGATACATGTCTTCAGGTTTACCATGATATCACAACAATCAGTGTCGTGGGTACATATGACTGCATGACGTGGTGGGTGATCTCCCTCTTGACAAAGAACTCGGCTGTCACGCAACTCCATGTACCTGGAAGCAACTCGTACGTCCGGCACTCTATGCTCTTTATAATTGAGCCGCTTTTTTGATTCCTGCTTCCGACCTCCATCAAAATTGGCACATGTACATGTTGGAAGACGTTTCTCTTCCTGCTAACTTCTATTCAAACCTCGGGAATTTGACGTGTTTTGTGGTAGTCACAAGCCGGTCAAGCTTTCTTTCAAAACTCGGTTAGTCACGCACTATTACCTATTCACAGGCCGCCCGGGATTGTTTGTTATTCAAAAGACCAGACTAACCAGTCGAGTAATTTCCGTCGCATAGGCCTGGAAACAAGTCGACAATGTGCATGTCAGACATGGCAATGTTCGGATTCCTAGTGATCGGTTCCTCCTCCTTCCACTTGATCACCAGTTGTTCTGTTGTGTAGGCATCTGGAAGTGGTGACGTCAAACTGATTATGCATCATGCTCCAGCTCACAGCTCAGAATGCGCAAGTGACAACGCTGAGAATCCAGTGGCCACTTCTCCAAGTTCAAAGTACACACCACGACCATCGAGATCCGGGTGTCGTAGAGAATCGAACCATCCGGCTGTATCCACACCAGGAAGTTCGGCTGGGTGACCTGCAAAAAACAGAAGCGAGTAATCTGGCTGTAGTCTCAATGGGTCCACCTCATGGAACTCGGCAATTCGAGCATTCGCGAAGTAAACGTCGGGGTGCCACATTTTGTGTAGAACCGCTTTGTCTTTCACCAACACCCGCCTAGACTCGTTGTGAGCTAAACGAGGATCCCTCCAGAACTGCTGGAAGTACACATCCAACTGGAAGTCCATGGTTTGTGTACGGAAGGACGACATTCCTTCGATGTACATGGCCAGCTCAACTACTGTCACTTCTTCTGAAATAGATAATAAGATGGACGCAGTAGACACCGTGACTATGTGTAATTATTCACATGTCTTTTCATTCAGTTCACTTTCCAAGAGCAGACGGATGAGGGTGGAATTGTTGAATTCGGGGAAAAGAGAGATCTTTTTTGCAGAAAGAGATGAACAATTGGATTGGTTCGGCGGTTTGAGGCCGTGTCAAGTTCCAAATTTCAGAAGAGAAACGTGCAATTCTTCAAGTGCTTGCTGTCTGTCTGCCTTTGCAAAGGTACTTCAGGAACAGATTCAGATGACCTTTTGATTCTCAAAACAAGATGTTTCAGTGCTCTCGTTCCGTGATCTTTGTGTACATTCATCCACATCCGTCTTGCTTTCCTTTCAGAGAATTGTGTCTAAGTGCACAATTGTCTGAGAAGACAAGTAACTAAAAAAACCGACACAGATCGGAAGCAAGCCCAATTTACGTCGGTCGCTCATCGAGCCGCTCAAAGAGCTCTGTGTATCTTTGAATATTTGCATAAGTATCCCTCGCTGGGCCGTTTGAGGAAAATGAAAATGAGGATTCGAAAAACCCCGGGGTAATGAAATGCTCGACGAAAACCTCTATTGATACGATCGGAAAACGTCACACTGAGCACGCGACTCGTTTATTCACTTTGTCGCCGACTGCTAAGGTTCTATTTCGGACAAAACGTCCCGTTTCGTAGATGGAAATGTTCAGAGCGAGGAGTTCACACTACTCAAAGTTCAACTTGAGAAGTAAGTGGGGGTCGTTTCACATGTCAGATCTATTGCTTTCTGCTCACCAGCATGTATTTGTTCAAAAGTACAGAATCCCTTAGCTTGCGAAATGTCAAACTAGCTAGTTAGAAGACATTGGGATGTCATGAAATCAGATTACAGAGTGATGTTCTCCGGCTAACAGAACTCCGGTGTCTTTTCTGCCCTTTAACAGGCGAGAAAACAATTGGGACCAAACTATCAAACTGGGAGCATGACTAAACGGAGAGGAACCGGGATACCTCGATCATGCTGTACTGGTGGAGACTGGTTATCGTAGACTTGCCGTCCGGCATTTAGTAGGTTGTCAAGGTAAATGGGTACAGGTTCACTTCGACTCGCAATGCATTCTCTGAAACTGACAACTAAGCTTTCATCTCTCTGATGCTTGATTACCTGTATAGTAGCAGGAATATAGATGAGACAAGGAGCATCTTACTGCAGGATTGAGACTCCGTGGTCGTTTTTCTTTTCGTCTGAAGATTGAATTCACAGTCAAGCTTGGAAAAACATTGAAGTGAGATAGGCGAGAGCTTCGTGGAAAAAGGAGAAAAGGAGGCGGGGTCAGTGGACAGACGGGCGGCGACGGAGCCCTTTTTCAATGGGCTCACTTCTCCCGGCAACGTTTGTTGCGTTCAGAAGAAGGAGAAGAGGACAAGCCAATTTCAAGTGGCTCCGTACAAAAAATGATGAATCGGCGGGAAAATTCAGTGAATTTGTCTTTCCAGACGACACGTACAAAGGTCGGTTTGAAATTGGATGGCCAACAGATTGATGGGAGGAGAATGGGAACGAGTGAGCTCTTTTTTCAGAATGTCATCGGAATGGGAGAATAAGGAAGTGGGTTCCGGTGAGATATCGGAAACTCAAAAACCTTTCAATCAAAGATCAATCTGAAAATATAGATGTATGGAATGCTGGGATTGGCACGAATCCAATTTCAATCGAGTCCAAGTGACCTACTTTCTATTTACTCATCCAAATCTCTAGATACTCAAATATTACTGCTCATCTTTCTGGAGATGATAGATCATCAGATGGAATCGGAATAACACTTCAGATACATCACTTCAACTTCAATTCTTCATTTTTCGAACCTTTACTATAAGACACCTTGGTAGGGGACAAGGAAGAAGAGTTGTTGGGTTTTTGGAGTTTCGATGGCAATAAAGAAAGAGAAACGTCGAGTTCCGGACGCATTGTAACCCAATGTCTACTCGTCATTGTCCGGAAGTGGTCGAGGATTATGTTGGAAAAATGCAGTGGCATAGTTTAAAATAGGAGCTGCGACACCGACACCGACCCCTGCGACCGACAAGAGGGAGCTCACCGAGCGGAACGGATGAAGAATGTGCTGGGCTTCCCGGTTTGAGAAGAAGAAGAAGAGCGCAGGCTCTTTTTATAGTGCTCCATGCATGACGCCCGTTTTGATTGATTGAGAGGGAATGGCGTTTAATTTAGGTTGATGGACCAGCGCCAGGACCAGAATTTCCGTTCTCAGTGGAAGAAAAAGGAAGAAGAAGGAGAAGGGGACGATGAGGACAGCAAAAAGGGGAATACACTCATTCGTTGATTTGAGTGCCCCTTTCCAGCTTTCTTTGGCTCAAAACGCAAGTGAGAAAACGGAAGAAAACTAACGGCTTGGGGGGGGGGTGTAATGAGAATAACGAACATCTGCCGGAAGAAAATGAAAATGGGCGAACGAACGGCCTCCGGAGAAGTGGAATATCAACGTTGAAAATGAAAACCGAACGCAATTAATGTGTGTTTACCAGATGCTGATGCTTCTTGGACGGAAACCCGGAAAGAATTCGGCAGACGGGGCGGGCTGGAAATGTCTAAAGAGATATGAAAGGACATTACAGAAAAAAGAGTTGTCATTGAGTGGTTGAAGATAGAATACCAAATATCATTCAGTCCACACAGACACGATTTTCGGAGAATCCCCAATGTTTCAATTCGAGTTCGGATATGTTTTATGAATGAGAAATTAATTTATTAGCAATAATTGAGTGCTCCGAAGCTCTGATGTTTCGAGTCTTCGGGGTGTGCTCGGCGACGGGGAAAACTCCGTAAAAAGTGGTCATTGTGCAAAGATCAATTAACGCGATGGGAAAGAAGAATGTGGGCGAGCAGAAAGGAAAAATCTGTTGGGGAGAATTTCAGCTTGAATTTTAAAATTCAGAAATCCAGAATATTTGAAGAAACCCAAGAAACCAGCATCACCATCAATCGCCTAATCTTCAGCTGTCCGAAAAAGTCTCAAGGAGGGGTTAGAAGGACTGGGGGTGAGCATCGGAGACCACAGTTGTCTTCTATTCTGACCTTTCATTCCTTTTCACAAGTTTGCCTCAGAAACGTGTGCTTCCGGAAAGGTAGTGGACATCTTTTGTTCGTTCAGCGGAGTAAATCCTTCCAACACAAACGAATTCACCTTTTTTCACTTGTTTGGGGAGGAGGGAAAGCAGTTAAAATTAGAAAGGAAAGAGAAGTCGGCAGATGGGGTAAGACAAAAGGGCTGGGAAAGCAGAAACGAGCAGAAATGAAATCTGGAAGATGTTGGAAGGTATGATGTATAAAGGTACTAGAAGGCAAGGAAACGACAGAGTAATTACAGGTTTTTGAGATGAAGAGTCTGGGAGTCGAGATTTCTCAGATTTACAGGTTAAACTGATTGATTCCAGTACTGGGAAGTCTCTTCAAACAGAATTTTGGGAAATAGAAAAGTTGTGAATTCCAAAAACTGACATCTGGAAAACAGCAATGAACAACAAGAATCATATCAATTATGCTCCTCACTTATGCTCCCAATCCGCTTCATATTTGGTGAAGCACAAATTGAATTGTTATGAAAGTTATGGACACGCTGTGGCCATGTAAATTTCGCGTGTTCATTTCTCGCACCCATCTCCGCATTTCTCACTGCTTTTGTTCGTTCCGACGGGCCCGTCCCACTTGCATGTGTGTTTTTTCTTGCGTTTTGTTTTAAAAGTGTCAGAAAGTCGATGGGGTGTTAGACAGACGAGACGGGTGGCGGAGGAATCAAAAATATGAAAAATGATTGTGAACTTGAAAGATGAGATCTGGAATTTCAGCTGAACGGCCGGCTAGAGCCATAAAAACAATGAAGAGGTGGAGTGGGAGAGGTCCTGAGCGAAATGTGCAAAATAATACATAGTTACACATGAAAAGTAGAATATTGAAGTGGAAAACACAGGAAAACACGTGGTCATGTTCCTGTTCCTGTGAAAAGGGTGTCGAATTTTATTTGACTGAAATAAGAATTGGGATAAATGAAAAATGACTTATGGAATTGGAGAAGGAGGACCAAAAAGGGATCTAAAGAAAATGTGATTAGAAGTCAACAATATTAGACCTAACTTTTGGCCGACTTCTTCTCCTTCTTTGCATTTGACACAGTCAGGACAGAATGGCAAATTGGCTAATGAGAGAGATGAAAGGGCTAATCTTCTGACTGAACTATTTTAGCATCTTCACTCATCACCATTTTCTTTTTCTGGACCACAAGTGGGTTGTAGAAGAGAGAAAACATGAGGTGGCAGTGATTCAAGGTAATTTGCGACCAATGTATGCGTCATTTGGTCAAAGACAACAAAAGAAGAGAAAATGCCGAAGAAGCGACTGAATTTAGCGGCGCCAGAAGATTATCAAAGCTTTTCTTCTGCCTCTTCCTACCCGACTGATTCCTCCAATTGGCACTTCAATCAGACTTTCGACTCAGACGCCCAATTTGCATAAGTAGGCTGGCGGGTCTTACGGTGGAAGAAAGCTATCCGGGCGAGAGCAAAGAATCTTTCTGACTTTCTGAAACCTGAGACAGCAGGATGTCGTAATGTTTTGAAAAGCGCGTGAGAATTGGCAGGTGAGCGGTTGACGGACGGAAAAATGAAAAGGCACGATGAGAAGGTGGAACTGATGAGCAGGAGAGTGCAGGCTAATGATAATTGGAACAGAAACCCGAGCGACCACACGTTTTGCACAAAGTAGTCTTCCAAGTGGTGATGAAGGGAGGAATGAAAGACGAAGAAATGTTAGGGAAGCGGGTGATAAACTGGTCAAGAAGGCGGCTCGGGACAAAAGAAGGAAGAACTTTTTCCGGCCAAAGTGATACTCGCAACACGCGATGAAACATTAATGACACTCTTCGCAGCTTTTTATTGGTCCGCAGTGTAGAAGAAAGCAGTTAGCAGTTTTGTGGTGTTTGAAATCTGAAAATCCATTCTGAGAAGTTTTCAAGACTACAATGGTGTTTTTTGGTGTAGACCTTGCAGGGTGAGCAATCAAAAATGAACATGAAGGTGTTTTTTGAGTTACTCTTTACTATATAATTTGTTTGTTGTCCCTTTTGGCTTTTCCTCTCCGAACCTCGAATTGTGGTACATCTTGATCGTAAATCTTTGGAAATTGAGTCCTAATTGTATATGTATCTTGTCGCCGCAGACGAAACCGATGCATTATTCCGCGCCTTTATCTTTCCTAGTTAATTCCAATCTCATGATCTCAAAATCTGATACAATTTTGTTGACAGGTCACCGCCGGAAAGAATGAAGTCGGTTCGTTGACAGCCTTCCGTACGTATGTGTGGAAGGATGTGTGATAGCATGCAAATCGGTCAGGCAACACGGCGGATGATGGTGTCGGAGGCCAGACCACCAAGAAGAGACAAAATGTTCGGCGTTTCTCCTTATATGGGTCACCGATTGTCCTCTCGACATTCTGCCCGGCTAAGGCCTATCAAATCGCCGGTTGAACCGACGAATGCGGGGCGGCGGCGCGTCGGGAAGCGACGTGCTTCTGGTCAATTGCGTCAAGTCTTCCTGTCAAGTCCTCCAAGTCGTTTCGCAACGTTTCAAGGGCTACTTTCCTTTCGATTCATACCATTTCTCCCGTTTTCCTATTATTTCCCTTTTTTATGAAACAACCTTTTGACAATACCTTTCGATACCTTCCACAGAGCCGTTTCTAATTTCTGATGCTTTGCTTTCACTTCCCGAAACCAGAACCTCATTGTCATTTCTCTTGTCACAGGCCATTGCGCAAATCATAACTTTTACTTGTCCAGAAATCTGTCCGGATCCTTTGCATGCGTGCGCCGAGTTCGCCATTTATCTGGACACGGAATCAATCATTTGCCTTCTTCCCCTCTTTCCTCTCACACTTTTTTTGTATTCTCATCAGAACCTGTTCGGTGACCATCAGTCCCTGGCCGTCGTTTCATTAGCTTCTGCCAGATAGATTCTGGATATTTTGCCCATCCAACTCCCCACATCATCCCTCCTCCCACTTCTTGTAGTCTTGTTGTATCTTTTTTGTCACTATCATTGTATCTTCGTATTGTCTCAAAGTGTTTCGCACCTTCTTCTAATTCTTATTCGTTTCAGAGCAGTTGGGTTCAGACCTAACCATGCGCCTCAGCGACTATGGTAGACAGTTTGAGGATTGGATGGTAAAAGTGAGTTGTGCCTTTTTCAACAGGTTCTGAGCAAGATTTGATCGTTTCAGGTCTTTTACAACTATGGACTTTTCATCGCCAAACACCAGCGGTGGTTCCTTCTCGTCCCGATCTTCATTACCATTGCTTCTATCCCAGGTCTTTTCTATCTTCAAATCAACCTCGATCTCTACAGACTTTTTGTACCCACTGATGCTCCAGTGAGTTAACCGTTTTTCAGAATCAAACTGAATCCTTGTTTTCTAGGTACGATATGAATTCGAAAGAACCCAAGAATTTAACAAGTTGCCTCTTGGTGACCTGAACCTGATCCCAAAAAGACACCGTCGTGAATTTGACTGCAGTGATTCATCCTGCATGTTCCCAGACGTTGAAATGGACAGACTTAGGAGGGACCTGCAGGCTCTGCAATCCGAAGATCAGGAAGCCTTGCAGTTCTCAAACTCTTCGAGCATTGCCAGGTACAAGAGAGATATCACAAAGGATAGAGAAAAGAAGGATCGCGAAAGGAAACTCAGTAAGTTCCACTTCTTGTTGGGGAAAGAATTGTGTCCGCGTATGCATTCTGATCTGTGTCCTCGCACGTATCCTCAAATTCATATCCCTTTCGGTGAATTTTTCCCTTATCACGTTTCGAGTTTGGTCTTATCCTCCTGGATAGTCTTCACCATACATTCTCGTTTTCTCTCCCTTGAAACCGGGTCAAATCGCGTCACTCGGGAGATTTTTGCGGCGGTTTTGTTACACCAACAACCCATCTCCATCTTTTCTCTTCATCCTTCTCCTTTTCCGATCTGATTTCGATTTGTGCACGATCGGCCGTGAAATGAAAAACCGAGAATGAGGGAGAAAGAGAGGCGTTTTTGAGAATGGCGAATGGATTCCGTCGTTTCATCCCATTCGCTTCAGGATTTTGGGCAGACAAGATGGAACATGAGAAAGGGGGAAAGGGAAAGTAGAGCGCACGCACTTTCGAGAATCGAACGTTTTATGGGGATGCAATTGGCCGTACGGATCGGATGACACGTCCACGGAAGCAAAAACTCATCGAACAATGTTTCCTTTTTACAGTTCCTGCCAAACACGACATTCTTCGATTCTATGTTGTTCATCGCAAGTTTGACAACCTTTTGCAGTCCAAATACTTGGGACCACTGTTCCAGTATACACAAGACGTATGTCAAAAGACAGGGTACACAACTGCAACAAAAACTTTCAGATGATGAAAGTGACAAACGACTTGGACGGAGAGACGTGGGGACTTGAAGACTTCTGTACGATGGATCCAGGGGCATCCACTTGCAACAACAACTTGAATCTCTGGATCAAGCACGCCGACGTTCTTTTCAAAGACGGAAAGATCAAAGCCAATCCGAACCTCCAACTCTCCTATCCAGTTCTTTACCTTTTCAACAGACCAAAAGACATCGGAAACGTCATCTACGGAGTTGACGTCAAGGGAGAGAAAAACGAGATTCAAGGTGCCAGAGTGCTGACCATCCATTGGTTTGTCAACTATCCAGCCACCCCGGAAAACAACAGAGCTTACTACCAGTTCCGACAGAAACTCAATGAGTACTGGGAGGGTGTTGCTGAAAACAGCGAGCTCCAGTTCATCCCTCACAAGTGAGTTTGAAGAGAACTGTTTCATGTTCCAATGTGAAATGAGTTTCAGTGACAAGGCTATGGACGACGAAATGCTCGAGATTATCAAGACCACTGTTCCATTTGCTGTTCCAGCTACTATCATGCTTACCGTCTTTGTGTTGTCTGCCAATTTCAGTACTGATAGGAGAAAGTGAGTGGCAAAGATCCCCTGTGTATTTAAATCCATGGACTCGTAGGTCTAAGCCAATTGAAATGTGCCTTGGAGTCTGGTGCATCATCTTCGCCCTCATCATCACTTTCGGAATCTTCTTCTTCTGCGGAGCCAAGTTCAACCCAGTCACTTCCACTATGCCGTTCCTGATTCTTGCGGTAGGAGTCGACGACGATTTTCTTATGGTTGCCGCCTGGAGAGAATGCGACAGAAAGTTATCCCCAGCAACAAGGTTAGCACTTGTGATGGGAGATGCCGGTGCCTCGATCACCGTCACTTCCTTCACCAACTTCTTCTGCTTCTTCCTCGGATGGCTCATGTGCTCCACCCCAGCCGTTGCTGATTTCTGTATCATCACCGCTGTCGGAGTGCTCTTTGATTACCTTATGCAGGTACTAATCTATCTAGATTCAGAGTACCCAAAGGTTGTTTCCTAGATCACGTTCTACGCCGCAGTTCTCAAGTATTCCGGAGATCGCGAAGAGACCGGAGGACTTGCTTCGTGTTGCTACAAAGATCAGACAGCTGATGATGACGCTGAAAACAGTCAGAGAAACACTGAACCAGTGAAGGAAAAGGAAGATCATATCAACTTCCAGCATCATGAGAAAACTGAAGACCGTAAGACTCACAACAGAAAAACGGTTCTAAAAATGATTTTCAGTTCCGTTCATGCACAAGTTTTTCCGTGACACATTCTCCAAGTTTATCATGAAGAAGTGGGTCAGAGTTGCATCGCTTGCTCTCTTCCCAATCTACACTGGATTTGCCATCTACGGATGCTCGATTCTCCGAGTAGATATCTCCCCTGTCAAGTACATCCGTGATAACTCCCCAATCCAGACATTCGTTGCTCTTGCTGGTAAAACTCTATTATTTGCTCTCAAAACACATTGACTCTTTCAGACAAGTACATCTGGGCTGACAACGTGATGCCAACCTTCCACATCATGAACCCACCAGATCTCCGTGACCCAGGATCTCGTGCCAAGTTGAACGAGCTTGTATTCCGTCTGGAACACACAGATTACTCTATCGGAAGAGTGTCCACCAACTTGTGGGTCTGGCAGTATCAGCAATATTTGAACGACTTCCCGAACATCAACTACACCACTGACTTCTATGACAGAAAGAACATGAGAGACTTCTTCTCGCAGCTTGACTACTCGCAGTACAGAGGTACCCAAATTCGATAAAATTATTACCAGTAGTTTCCTTTTTCAGACAAAGTGAAAATCTTCGACAACGTGACAAATGGTGAACCATGCATCTCCGCTTTCTCCTTCCAAACTTCGTTCTACGGACTAGACAGTTGGGATAAGCGACAAGCCGAGCTGTTCCACTGGCGTGACATCCTGAAGGAGTACCCAGAATACGACATGTTCCTGTCTGGAATCTTCAGTCCTTTCCTCATCGATCAGAGACACACAATTGCTCCATCTTCCATGCAAACCATCGGATCTGCTCTTGCTATGATGGCTCTCATCTCGTTCTTCTTCCTTCCTGATGCCGTAAGTTCTAAAGATTCAAAACCAACTATATGATCTATTTCAGCTCTCCGTGTTCCTGATGACCTGGTCCCTCCTCTCCATTTCCATGGGTGTCTGCGGAGGTCTTGCTCTTCTCGGTTCCGATTTGGACTCTGTCAGTATGGGATGCATCGTCATGGCCATCGGATTAGCCGTCGACTACTCCGTCCACATTTGCTACAGATATCACAGATCAGAGTACACAACAGCAAAGGAAAAGGTGTCTGATACCCTGGCTTCTGTCGCCTGGCCAATCACTCAAGCCGTCTGCTCCACATTGGTCGGACTTGCTTGTACCATCTTGGTTCCTGCCTATCTTGTCCGAGTATTCTTCCAAACTGTCTACCTAGTCAACATTATTGGTAAGCCCGTCTGAAGTTGCATTGAAACCTGAATCTCTTTCTCTGCAGGTCTTTTCCACGGTCTTCTCTGGCTTCCACAACTCATCTCCGCTCTGGACTCGTGCGAGCGTATCCCTCTGAGAGAAAGACACGCCATCTCAAAACAAGCTCCTCTAGAGCTGCATTGATTTCACAACTTGTTCTCTTTTTGTTAACTTGTATTCTCTCCCTAACAGTGCCGTTTTCATATCCAACCCGCAGAGACTTTTGTTGTTTCACGTGTTCCTCCATATGCAATATTCACTTAATAATTAACTTATATATTTTTTCACTGTCATTGTCAATCACGAAATCGTCTGAGTTGTATGGCTTGACAGCTTTATCGATCACCAAATCATGATTGTTATAAAGTTTACATTGAAAATAACTATGACAGATATAGATTAGATTAAAAGGCCTGAGACAGGAGAATACTAACTGGGAATACTAGAAATGCCAGAATGTAGTCACAAAATAGAAGGGAGAATGAGATTCAGTGCTGCAGTTTTCACAACGCCAAGATAACATAAAAGTAATGTGATTCAGTGTGACAGATTCTTTTGAAAGTTCTAATTCGGAAATATCTAGGTTTCCGTCGAACAATTCAATAGATAAGGGAAGGGAAAAACTAGTTTCTTGATTTGACATGATTCTGTCTGAATTCCAAGTCCAAAATGTTAGAACTTTGGAACATAACGCAGGTTCAATTTGGCGTCGTCTCCTTCCAAACAGCACGTCTTCACCATTGCCCCTGTCACCATGTACGGATCGCAGTTGGATGCTGGCCGACGGTCCTCAAAGTAGCCCTGAAACAATTGACATCAGACATCAGAACTTTTTTCGCGATCCGCCAGTGAATCAAATTTGAGGGAGACGAAGAGAAACCCGTCAGCGACCAGACTACGAATGCGAGTATCACGGGGTTCACACCAAAACACATGGAATACCCGACACATCGATGTGCTCGTTGCTCGTCCTCATTTGGTTTCTAATCACACACACACACACTACTTACACATTTATCAGCGAAAACTTGACGGGGAATTCGAACACTCGCTTCTCGGTCGGCAACTCCGGAGGAAAACGCGTCGACAGTTTCTGTCTGGTTTGCTCCGATAAGTCGACGCTCATTGTCACGTCCTCCATGCGGATCGTAGTAGGCGATATGATGCATGTGCACCTTGCTCAGCTTCATGACGGCGTCTTCGATTGCTCTGGAACATTCTAGTTCATCAATGCCTTGTATCATTGATCACTCACCGCCATCCCGCTCCATCTTCACTTGGAGTCCTCATAACGTTAGTTGAGAAATTGAGATGACAGCCAGCACCACTCCAATCACCGAGAACAGGCTTTGGATCCAGACTACACACAACTCCGTAATCCTCGCAAATCCGGTGGAGAATGTATCGCGATACCCACAACTGATCACCCATTTCTATCCCTTCAACTGGGCCGATTTGATACTCGAACTGTAAAACACCAAACGGTCTCAAACAGTTCAACAGAACCTGTCCTACCTGAGATGGCATACTCTCCACATTCGATCCGCTTATCTTGATTCCTGCGTACATACAAGCTCTATAATGAGCTTCAAGAATCTGCCGTCCAAAGACACGATCCGATCCAACACCGCAATAATACGGTCCTTGTGGAGCCGGGAAACCATTGTAAGGCCAATTGTACGGATGTTTGTCTACTCCGAGCAAAGTGAACTCTTGCTCCATTCCGAACCAAGGAACCTGGTCTTTCGCTTTCTCCATGATCTCAACACATTGCTGACGTGTGTTGGTTGCTGAATGATCTTATTAGACTCGGGTTTCCGATTCAATAAGACTCACGATGTGGTTTGTTGTCGTGCGTGAGAGTTTCACAGAGAGCGATTTTGTTAGGTCCTGGTCTGAACGGATCTCGGAAAAGTGCAACTGGTCGAATGTAGACATCGGATCCTTCTCCGAGTGATTGACCAGTTGAGGTTCCGTCAAAGTTCCAGATTGGCAGATCTAAAAAGACAAGAGTTGCCAATGCTGCGGGAAGAGTTCGGAGCACAAACCTGATGCAACCTTTGGCTCGAAATCAAATGTCTTGGTTTTTCCACGGAGATTTTCCTGGGTAGCATCTATCCAGATGTACATCACCTGATAGTTGTTGAACTGGTCCAGAGACATGTACTTTGCGTTGAGCTCATTGATATCTGAAAGAAGGATGCGTTCTGGGATTAGTGGGACCAAGGATAACGTACTTTCAGTTCTCGCTCGTTTGTGCGGCCGACTGTAAGACATTGCAGTGACTGATAGACCGAATGCCTGGAACAGTTATATAAACTTTTTGTGGAGAGAGAAGAAAAAAGAAGAATGGCAAGAAGGAAGAGCGGGGAAAAAGGAATGCAGTGTAGGCTATGATGGGAGACTTTAAAATGGAAAGAGATGAGAGAAATTTTTGAAACATTAATGATGGGTTCGTGTTTTTTTGTGTGACTGGTGGAGAACGAGAGAGTGTCTCTGCTTGGTAGATGATGGGGTGAGAGAGACAGACAGGTCAACCAACCAACCAAAGATAGTTCATATACACATATACACACAGCAAGAACCGAGAAAACGGTTCTCTCTGCGAGGAGAACTGGTTGCGAAACGTTCAGTTAACCGCACTCTCTGAGTTACTACCTCATTCGGTAAATGAGACGCAATGTACTCGGAAGAGGGCGAGCGAGATAGCAAATAGGGTCGGGAATGGTTGCCATACTGTCAAGAAATCATAGATCAAAAGAATACAACTTCAAATGCCAAAACACTATAAGGCCGATTATCATTGCGTACGAGACTCTGCTAACGGCGAAATGGAAAAGTTGGGTTTGATTCTTGCTTTTCCGATCAAAGACAAGACGGTTGTAAGTCCTTATTACTTTTTTCTCAACGGCAAAAAGTGCTGAGAGACACACAGTTCGTGTGCACTCTCTCTCCCGCAACCTTTCTTGTTTGATAAAGATCAATGTGATCGTTTTTGCGATAGAGAAGATTCGGGGAAAAACACGTGGAATACGTTGAATACGCAGAATAGAAGCAGATTCGATGAAACCCAAGCTCGTGTGTTGTTTGGTGGTCACGCAGAGGCGGAGTGACGGGAAAAGGGCTCTTATGACTAAACGAAGTGAGGATTTGCTGCAGGAAAAGGAGGCGGATACGGGAAATGAGAAGAGATGGCCGAGTGCTGGAAGGGTTTGAATGTTTGATCGCATGCAACATTGATGAATGTTTCAAGAACTCAGCTATTCAGAATTCAGCGAAGAATCGAGATAGTTGAGGAATTATATAACGATTGAAATGAATGGATTGATAACGGTAATTCACCGATTGAGCTGAAAAATAAACTGAAAACAAGACATATTTTCACACAAGGTTTTATTTATTTCAATGGCCGGGAATAATTTAACTTCCAATACTATGAATAATGATTCAAAGTGGATTTACAAAGAACGGGTTAGTTTGAACGCTGAGAATGGGGTTTCAGAAGAGATCGGGAATTAAACCCATTTTAAATTACTGCAAGATGGAAGACAGCATGAGCATGTCATTGCGCATCGACATCGTGTCATACTTCACCGCGAGCATCGCATCGATGAGTGCCACGTTACTCTTCTCGTCGATGGCCACTGGGAACTCGAGATTCGGCGAGAAACGGAAGTAGGCCATTCCCATGGCTTCAGCCATCCACTTGGCCCTCTCGACAGTGACGCCGTCCGCGGCGGTGATCTGAAATAGGAGAGGTGTCTATTAAATGTAAACTTCTCTTCTAGGCCCACGTAATAATCATGACAATGCTTACCTGATCAATGAACACATCCTTCAAGTGAAGAATCTGGTTGACGGTGTTCAAAATGCCACTGACAGTGGTTGGTTTCGCCAGATCCAGGTTGTCACACTTCTTAGTCAGCGACCCAGTTCCGATCGAAACCACGATCTTCGACATCGAGCGATTCTCTGCGTCGAAGGCAAGTCTCTGGCAATCGGCGAGCACGTCAATGGTCGGATTGTTGGAGATGAGACCTCCGTCCATGTACTTTTGATCCACCGGCGGGAAGAACGACGGGGCGGCGCTAAAAACACTAGTTTCAGTGAAGAATTCAAATCCAAAGTCTTACCTCGAAGCACGGGCGATTTTGGCGGCGGTCCAGTTAAGCTGCTCAACCTCTTTGTCGTTCTTGAAGGTGTAGTTGCGGAACATACACAAGGCTGGAGGGCTGACATCAACGCGAGCGACCGGGATAGAGATGCGCACGTCCTTCTGTTCGCCGAGCTCATTCAACGTGAGATCTCCAAACTCTTTGAGAAGAGCAGCTTCGAGTCCGTCTCCAGAATACGGGCGGGATCCGACGAACACGTCATCCTTCAGACGGAAGTATGCACGAAGCACGCTGTCAATGTTGTTGTACTTGACAAGGCCCAATGCGATGATAGATCCGGTAGACGTTCCGCTGATGTGGTTGAACCAGCTGACGAAAGATCCTCCCTTGACTTTCTCGATCTCCTTGAGCACTTGCAGAGCCAGGATTCCCTTCATACCGCCTCCGTCAATGCACAGCGCGACCGTGTCCGTTTCGGTGATCGATGGGAACTCGCGGCAGCGACGGTGAGTCGGAAGGTCTGAAAGATGGATTGTTTTGAATCAAAACACCAGTAACCTACTGAAATCGTAATTGATCGCAGTTCCGCACGACTCCTTGTACTTGTTGTAGTGGCCGATGAGGAACTCCTTGCACGGGTTCTTGGACCCATCTCTCATGACACGTCGCAAGATTTCCTTTGTGTACGGAGCGTCGAAAACGATGCATGCCTTGACAATGTCGATTGCACCGGAGGCAAGAGCCACGTCCATCGGATATCCTCCAATACACTCCTGGGCACTGAGATCAGCTCCGAAGCTCCACAAACTGACGAACGTAGCATAATTCTTGTGACGGGCTGAAAATACAAATGATCATTTTGTTAGAAACGATTGCAAGTACCAGCAAAGTGGAGCGGGGTCTCGAAGTTCTCGTCTTCCAAGTTGAGCATATCCACAGTGGCAAACTTGATCAAAAGACGATGGTACTGTGCCGGGATGTCATTAAGCTTGTGAAATATGTTCTGCTTGTTAACCATCACTCCCAGGAAGTTCGGATATTGGACATATGCCTCCTTCAGAAGTCTGAAATGATATGAGTATATCTCAGCGATAACCGCTGCCAACTGACTTCTCGATGTCATCAACCGAAGCCTTTCCTTTGGAGAGCACACCGATCAACTTGTTCAACGAGAGGCGCATGTACTTCGACGTTCTCTTCGTCTCTGAAAGTCAACAATGATCTTCTTTTTTTTTCAGCACAACTACTCACCATAGTTGGCTCTGAGCACAGGCAGAGAGTCGGCATCAGAAGAGATTCCAGTGCTGAACGCCTTGATGTAGATGAACTCGTCGAGAACGGTGCTGGACACTTTCTCATTTATGAATGCCATGATCTCCGGGTGCTTTGATCCGCACATGTACACCGTCTCGCCGTTCTTATTCTGTTCGTACACCGGATAGCTGCTATCCCAGAACAGACGGAGCAGCTCGACGTTTCCACTGCGAGCGGCCACGAGTGCCGGATTGTCACCGTTCTTGTTGATGGGTTGCGTGAAGAACCGTTTGCTAAATCAGAGTTTATAACAGGCTAAAAATCGACACTTACTTCTTCTTTTCTTCCATATAGATTTGCAGACAGTAGTCCATGAAACCGGCAAGGATGGCGAAGTACAGTGGCTTGCACTCGGAAGACTTCTCCTTGTCGTTGAGGGCCATCAGAACCACGTCGTGAATGACTGGAAGAGGCTTGTCGCATTTGCGGATCTCCTCGCTGAACACCGACCAGAGAACACTGATATCGTTGAGTCTTGCCGATGAGTCATTGAAGTAGACCACCTGAACATTTTGCTGATAAGCTGATAACAGACGACAACAACTCACGGTTGCGGATGGTCTGTGCACAACCGCATGGCCATTGCTGTACTCGGCGAGCGCGAAGACCGGCGAGACGATAGTGTGGACCTTGTACGGAAGAGTCGCATCGATTGGCTCGGGCCACTAGAAAAAACAAATTCGAATTTGATGACTCAGCAATCGATTTTCACCTTGAGGAATGGATTTTCCGTCCCTGCCGACTCGAGAACGTCGTCCAACTTCAGCACGACAACATCCTCGGCAGAAGACGTCGACGCCGCCGGCGCTTGGGTAGGGACGAGCACGGCACTGGACATTCTCTCATCAACACGATTACGAACCGCAGCGGTGACTTGCTGTCCGACAGCATTCATCATCTGCTGTCCAGCTTCACTTTTTGCAAGTTTAACAAAGAAGTCCATCTTTCTGAAAATGAGTGCGGTGAAACGGATGCAAAAATAGAAAATCTATAAAAAAACAGAGAAAACACGAGGAGAGGAGAGGAACCGACCGCTCTGTACGAGCGAGAGGGAACGAATGGCAAAAACGACGTGGCATATGTGCTGTGTGGAGAGAGAGGGGAACACCGCATGACTTTGCGCGGATGAGTGTGTCGTCAATTTCGGTGCCGGCTGTGCAATGCACCAAAGTGTGCGCGTAGCACTTTAAACAAGATTTCCCAGTGTATCCCGTTGTTATTCACTGATTTCACCTGAAACAGCACTTAAATGCACGATTCTTCACGAGAAAAATACCAGTAAGCACTGCGAAACATCAATAATCGAATGGAACCAACATCGGCATGTTTTATTCAATTTTTCTTCAATTTTGACGGTGATTTGATTGATTATTGTTGCGAAACTGTATCGTTTCGATGAGAAAAAATACGGGACATGTGCCGAATGGTTTCCTCTTGAACTACTCTCAACTATTTTTGAATTCCTCTCTATTCAGAGATTTACCTGACATTTTTCAACGTGTGAGCCCAAATCCCTGCCGATCCGTTTGTTTAATAGGGGGTGTTCTTAAAAGTTGCCTTCCTGCAAACGAAATCCAGTTCCGTTCCCCCTCGGCCACAAACCATTAACTCAGCCCGTGCACTTCCCTTTCCGTCGCTTTCATCCCCGTTTTCCAAGTTAATTTCGATCAAGTTCGTCCATTCAGCAATTCATGGTCGCAGTAGCAAGAGTAGAGGACTCATCCACTTTTTGCGATCAGAAGATTGTCTTTTTATAGTTTAAAACTCTCATTAAAGTCGACTCGTGACCTTTTCGGGAACGTAATTTCGAATGCATGTCTCCAGTGTTTCTGCCTGTTCAATTGCAAGTTATCCTTGGCGTCTTCTTTCGCAGTCCTCGTTTATACCCCCTTATATGGCTGGGTGCAACAATTGTCTTTTATCCCCTTATTCCTTCTTCTCCTCCCATCTTTACAGGCCCCTAAAGGACTTGACTACCAAAAACCAAGAATCTTGCAGTTCAGTTCCCCCATCCGTTCCTCAAATTTTCTAAGAATTTGCGTGAGGATATTCAATCTTCTTGCCCTTCCTTCTAGCGTTTCACTATCTTTTTCTGTCTCTGCGTCATTTCCATCCAATCCGAATGAAAGACGAACTTTCATGTCGAAAAGTACGAAACGTATAGGAAATCTATCCGTTCCGTCGCCCCATCCGCCTTGCTTTCGTGGAGCTTCTTCGACTGTGTGTAATCTTCAAAGTATGCTCCAAAACACTCATTACTCACACACTCTTGTCTCATAAACATTGGATGGTGGCGGTTGGCGGGGGGAGACAAATCCGCCAGTTGAGATGACCTTTGCCACACACACAGTGGTGTAACTTCTGCTGGCTAGTGCACAGTCGTCTGTTTACATTGCCCTTTTCTCGTGGACCTTTCTTGGCCAAAAACCTTCCCAAAACAGCCTAATTCTTGGAATGTACTGAAGAGTAGTAGCAGTAGTAAACAATAATTGATATCAGATTGATCCGAATTTGAAACGACGTCACGTCAAGGGGAACTAGTTTTCTCGCTACATTTCAATGAATGAATGTATGTGTGTATGTGCTTGTATCGATAGAAATGATAATAACACAGCCAAGGTTTCGTGGCCTGGAGAAAAGCGAAACCGGCCAGCGAGGATTGAGATTACACGGTGATAGGATACAATTCTTGCCTCCTCATGATATATTCTTTTAATTCGATTAATCAAGCCTCCGCCCTGAACTCGCAGTTGAAACATTGGCCGCATTCTGCCCTACCTACATACATTTCGCAACACACTCTTTACCTATCAGACCAATGTCAAACAGTGGAAGAAAAGACAGGAAAACTAGATCCGAGTTCATGCGGCAATGTGTATAACCGTTAGTGGTTGTCATTCACTGTGTTGACAAAGTTCTTCATTTTCAATTGAATGTCTCAAAGAATCCAAAAAGATTGAGAGACAAACTACGGGGGTGGAGTTGATAGAGGACGGAAGAATTGCAATCAAATCAAACACCTCCTCAAGAAAAAGATAAGAGACTCTTTTTGCTGGCGAATAGTAGTTCTTCTTCTCACTCGGAAGCTTCGGATGATGAGTGTCAGGGGTCGGGGGATGTTTAGTGGTTGTCCAATGTTCTTCTATCTCTCTTACTCCAATCTTTTCCTCCTTCTCCCGTGTATATGTGTGTGCGTATGTCTGTGTGTGTTCTTCTTCATTTGACCGCTATCGATTGATTTTATCTCCATCGACATCCGTCCGGCCGTCCGCAGCTCCTTATCATTTGCCCGCATCCCGACCTCCGTACTAGTTATCTCTTACCTCGATTTTCAATGATAACGCCGCATAAGAGGCGCGTTCAACAAACACTCCGACCCTCCATTTTTGGCAAATATCTTACTTTCAAACTTTTTTTTCGCAGAAATTTGCAATGAAAAAGCACGTCTTCTAAGAGACGAACTGTACGAAGTACACCATGAACACCTTTTCACGAGTCTTTTTCTTTCTGTTTTCCGAAACTAGTTTCCATTATTGCACCCACACCTCGTAACTTACCTCCGAACACAACACGTTTCACACACTATTTTTTTCTGATTTCATAGTGTGAAAACACCCCGTTTTCCCAAATTCCTCATTCTCTTTCCGGCCTGTTAGGGGACACATGAATGGGGGGAAAACGAACGGACGTATTGAACGATAAAGTGAAACATGCATGACTCAGTTTCTTTTTCTGTTAGTTTTGGGACTGGTCGCCTTCAAAGAATGACGTGTCTATCCGCCCTCTCAATTTCTTAAAACCACTCTGTTTATTCATCATCCATCATTTTTCATCCCACATAGCTGTTGCAATCTTTGAGTCCAAAAAGCCATCCATCTTCGCGGATCTTTGCGGGTCAACTCCAAAACTACGGCGAAACTTTTTCCCGCGAAAATAAGAAATAATGCAAATGAGAGAGTCAAGCTCTCATTGACCCTCACTTCTTTAGCTATTCCTTCCTGTTTCTTCTCGCCGAAAATTGTGAAAGCCATCCCATCCAATCGGCGACCTTGGACCAGTGTCGGGACCGCCGACACGTTGTGTGTCCGTGTTTTTCACAAGATTACTCATTGAAGTGGACGTCTGTCGTTTCGGTGTCTTCGTGTCCCCGTGTCCCATTCACCATGTGTGCATCCATTTCTCGACCGCTGCTATCAATTTCTTCTTTGTTAGTCATACTCTAGCAAATTTTTCTGGTGGGGGCGAGCAGCACTCTGTCCCCGTCTCTTGCCCCTCCAAACCCACTCAAAAAAGATTTTTGCCGCATTGAGCACAAAAAAATTGGCTCCGATTATGTTACTTTTGTGAGAAAAGAAACACAAACAGTTTGGCCGGCTCTCCCGCTACACGACGACAATTTTGACTAATTTGAACAATACAGTACTCCTCTCCCAAACTATTCTCGCCAGTTTTTGTTGTTTCCTTCTTGTTTTTTTCTTTTTCTCCTTTTCCGTCCAGTTCCAGTTGATAATGTTTCCTTTCAGTGGCTCAACAATGAAAGCGTTCTCATCATACGATGAGAAGCCACCGGCACCACCAATCCGCTTCAGTAGCTCGGCCACAAGGGAGAACCAGGTGATTAGCTCATTTCCATTGGCGTGGTCCTCTCCCAAATCAGATGATGCACGTGCCCCCCAGACCTCTTTTCCCTTCTTTCTTTCTGTCCAAATGTTTACTAACTCAATTTTCAGGTCGTCGGATTGAAACCGCTGCCGAAGGAGCCAGAAGCAACCAAAAAGAAGAAGACGATGCCTAACCCTTTCATGAAAAGTAAACTATCCTTTATTAATCATCAATCCTATCCTTATGTCCTTTTCAGAGAGCAAAGAGAAGAAGGAGGCAGCTGAGAAGCCAGTGATTTCCCGACCCAGCAATTTCGAGCACACAATCCACGTGGGATATGACCCAAAGACCGGAGAGTTCACGGTAAGACTTTTCCTCCCAAATGTTCCCAAATGTGGTCGATTCCTGAGCGAATTCGTATATTTTTGTGATGGACGAGTTGTGCCCGTCTCTCTCCTCTGCGACGCCAAAACCGCTAATCATACCAGATTAACGTTAGTGAATGCTAATAGTGAGATTAAAACCTTAAAAAAACTACCACTCATACTTTTCCCACTGTCAAAACAAACACCAGTACAGTCAATTCATCTTGCTTTACAAGCTGTACTCAACAGTAAATTTGTGTCTCTTGAAAAATGGTGCGAGTGAGTTTTCGTGGTTCACTATTTATCTTATTGCCGCGAAACGAGAAAAGTAACAAAGCGTCCCAAAAATATCCAATTCCGTTGCCGAAACATGTGAGAACTGTGACTTTGACTCTCCAGTTGCCAATCGACTGTTTTTCCAAATCCAGGCGAGTCGTACAAAGATTGTCGTGTTTCACCAAGGAGAATGGCAAAATTTCTTACTACTGTACGGAAAAAAACCGTCTAAGCGCAGCTAATCAACCAAGAAGAGTGGAGAGAACGTCTGTTCTGCCTTTTTTGTCATTTTCGCTCGCACTCATGACAAATTCTTCCTTTTCGTACACCCGGCACATGTGAAAAGTGCTAGTAACTACGAATTCATGACCCTCTTTAGACCATCTGTGCACATAGAAAAAACGGATAGGCTTACCCTTTTGAGGCTAGGCGGCAGATGTTTCTACTTCAAAGCAGCTTAAGGAAAAGTACAACTTTAACGTCCGTTGCTCTTTTATCGCAACGATGAGCCGTGTGCTCATTATCTATTTTGGTCGAAGATGTTCCGTAGACTATACAGAAATATTTGTGATTGGCTTTTCAAAAAGGTACCCGTATTTCCCAGCTTCTTGTACTGTCGCACTAAAAACTCAAACCACATTGTTACAGGGAATGCCAGAAGCCTGGGCACGACTTCTCACGGACTCTCAAATCTCAAAACAAGAACAGCAACAGAACCCGCAAGCCGTTTTGGACGCCCTCAAGTACTACACACAAGGAGAATCAAGCGGCCAGAAGTGGTTGCAGTATGATATGAGTAAGAAACAGTAGATTTTAGTTCTGATCGAACTCACCCTTCTACAGTGTTTATAGATGACGCTCCATCCCGAACACCGTCGTACGGACTCAAACCACAGCCATACAGTACTTCGTCGCTGCCATATCACGGATCTAAAATCCAGGATCCGAGAAAGATGAATCCGATGACTGCCAGTACAAACAATGTTCCGTTCAAACAGGGTCCGTCAGCACCGACGACGTTCAGTGTCAATGACAATCGATCCAGCAT
This sequence comes from Caenorhabditis becei, assembly GCA_900536315.3. Taxonomy (NCBI): domain Eukaryota; kingdom Metazoa; phylum Nematoda; class Chromadorea; order Rhabditida; family Rhabditidae; genus Caenorhabditis; species Caenorhabditis becei. The sequence continues at coordinate 725,401 of LR539975.1, read as the reverse complement.
GCCACCGGTTAGTCTCCGTGCAGATCAGCAGTTCTCATCAAAAACTTGAAAGTGACGTAATCGTCATTGTGACTATTTCAGAGTTACGCTCCTCCGCCAGTACCGCATGGAGAGATGCCCGCTGATATTGTTCCGCCGCCAATTCCAGACAGACCAGCAAGGACGTTGAGTATTGTGAGTGAGAAAAGCCATAACTATGATAAACATTCATTTTTCAGTACACGAAACCCAAAGAAGAAGAGGAGAAGGTTCCGGATCTCTCGAAGGGACAGTTCGGAGTGCAGACTCGTGGACAGAAAACGAAGAAAAAGATGACCGACGCTGAAGTTCTTGCCAAGCTCCGCACAATTGTCTCTATCGGAAACCCAGACAGAAAGTACAAGAAGGTGGACAAGATTGGATCCGGAGCTTCTGGATCTGTCTACACTGCTATTGAAATCAGTACGGAGGCTGAAGTGGCCATTAAGCAGATGAATCTAAAAGACCAGCCAAAGAAGGAATTGATCATCAACGAGATCTTGGTTATGCGTGAGAACAAGCACGCAAACATCGTGAACTATTTGGATTCGTACTTGGTCTCCGAGGAGCTGTGGGTTGTCATGGAGTACCTCGCCGGAGGATCATTGACGGATGTTGTCACGGAGTGCCAAATGGAGGACGGAATCATTGCCGCCGTCTGCCGAGAAGTGCTCCAAGCCCTCGAGTTCCTTCACAACAGACATGTCATCCACAGAGACATCAAATCCGACAACATTCTTCTTGGAATGGATGGCTCCGTGAAGCTCAGTGAGTTTTTTTGATTTGTGATCAGTTCTTCATTGTTTTCTTTCTAGCCGATTTCGGTTTCTGCGCGCAGTTGTCGCCGGAGCAAAGGAAGCGCACGACGATGGTCGGCACACCATATTGGGTGAGTGATTCTGACGGAAACAACAGGGAAATGAAATGTTTGCCAATTCCAGATGGCTCCGGAAGTCGTCACGCGCAAGCAGTACGGGCCGAAGGTCGATGTCTGGTCGCTTGGAATCATGGCCATCGAAATGGTCGAGGGCGAGCCGCCATACTTGAACGAGAATCCATTGAGGGTAAGAAACATGGTGAACACGGCGGAGACATAAGTGATCTGTTTTCCAGGCCATCTACCTCATCGCTACTAACGGAAAACCAGATTTCCCTGGAAGAGAATCGATGACTCCGATGTTCAAGGTGCGTTTTTTCTTCTTCTTCGCTATTCCGCCCGTTTGGTTTTGAACTAAATACTGTTCTCAAAAAACCGGGCGGAAGTGAATCACAAGTGTACAGATAGTGACTCAACTGCCACTTTTTAGTACAGTATCACTCATCTCTTCACTCCCTCGTTTTTCAGGACTTTGTCGATTCGGCACTCGAAGTGCAAGTGGAGAACCGCTGGTCGGCCAGCCAACTTCTGACGCATCCATTCCTCCGTTGCGCTAAGCCGCTCGCTTCCCTCTACTACTTGATCGTGGCAGCCAAGAAGAGCATTGCCGAGGCTAGCAACTCCTAAACACTTCTATCCTGTTTTCTGTTTTCTCCCCAATCTCAAACCAAATTTTCTCGTAATTCAGTCTTGCGAACACCCCAAAAGTCACAGTGAAATTTGAATTTTGAAATATGCAACTTGAAAATTAAAAATTAAAAATCATTAGATATTGCGTAATGTTTCTGGAATCCCCCTTCAACGAGTAAAGCCCCCTTCTGTTCATTCTCCTCGATTCTGCAGCTAGATTTATTTCCTTTTGTTTTATATACCACACTTTAATTATTTATGTAAGTTTTCCTTTTTTTTTTGCCTTCACTTGAGTTGTGAGCCATCACATTCTCCCACTCGTTTCCTTCTTTTTCATTCGGTTTCATGCAATTGTGTCGTCGAAACGGAAATCTACAGTTAAGCAAATTGCCAATGCCTTCCCTCACAACCACCAACCTTCTGTATTTTCAAGCTGCTCTCACGTCCCCACAATCCCCAAAAAACCACCTTTGTGCCCATTTCATCTACTTTTCTTCAATTCACCCCAGCTCCGTTTTCTTTATTTCTGTCTCATGACTTGTTTGAACACTCTGAATCTGTTGAATAAAAGTGAGATGATGGTGAAATATCAACAGTTCCTTAGCGATTACTGTTCACAAATTATGTCTAATTGGCGGAGGAGCAGCATATGAATCAACAAACTTGCTCTTGTCTGTTTGCCTTCCGAGTTAATTCCAACTGCTTTGGCACCGCACCCGGCCTCAAACTGTTTGTCTTTTCCGATCCTATTCTCGTGCTTTCCTTCTACTCCTAACAGTTTTCAACTGCTTGAGACAGTAAGAGTTGTCAGTGTAAATAGTCACTTTGTGTCATCTTCCCTCATCGTCCGTAAGTGGGATTTTTTGTATGGACAACATTAAAATTCAGGGTCATGCAAATAGCAGGCATGACTCTTTTGTGCTGTTTGTTTCACTATTTGTTCATCACGTCGGCCTCTATTCCAATTTGAATATACCGCTTGTTTTGAATGGTTTTGGAAGGTTGTGAAAGTGCGGGCAGTAGTGAACGAAGTACTGGGGCGAAGTATCGCTGTGGTATTGCTGTGCTTTAGATAACGCTTATGACTGTTTTATTTTCGATTGTGGATTGCCAACACTCTGGTTCGTATGCTGCTCTTGTCAGCAGTTGCTTTCTTAAGAAGTGATGAAATCGCTTCAGTACTTGATCCAGCTCATCCGGTTGCACTAAGCAATATGTTTTTGCGCTTCTTGATTCCCCTCTGCTATTCCCCACTGTTTATATAATTCTCACTGATTTGAATCTTTTGCGGAGATTTGCGTGACAAAATATTCCGAGAAGAAAGCGCATGCGCGGGTACTTTCAAATCTCTTCTTCTCTTCCTCTAGAATCGAAAGTTCTCGAAACTTCGATAAACAATGCAATGATTACCGGCGGCGGCCAACAGCGACGACGACGACGCATCAGCGTCCAATCGTCAGGTTCACAGCGGCGCCCGGGACTTGTGTTGTCTGTCTCCTTTGCATCATTTACCCGTCGGCCAACTCTCTCGTCCTCTTTTTCTCCCTACTTCTTCCCTCCCGCCGGGACATTTCGCATTCCCGTCGCTGTTTACTTGTCTTTTTCTTTTTCTCTTCCTGTCTTCCTTCCCCACTGTTACCCAGCGTAGATAAACGGACGAAGTAAGCGAGGAATTGGCAAAATCGCGGAGGATCGCGACACAGATATAACTTGGCCGACGAATAAGAATAGCAGCGATGGACGGGGGCAAGACGGTGAATGGAAAGTGTATGAGTGCGCGGCGTTTCGTGTTCCGACAGCCGATTAACTCGCACTTTTTGCCGAAGAGTTACGATTTAAAAGTTCGGAGACATCTTGCGCAGTCTTCGGCGGTAGTACTGAACTGGTTGGTCTCCTCAACTATTTTATATCGGAACTATTGTAAAATGCTAAACATACAGCGATGCAGCAGATTTACGGTTTCACAATGTTTCGAAACTTTTCTTTGGTGGCCTAATTTCCCTGTCATCAGGTATTTCAAAACTCCCGGAGTTTCCGAACCGTATCTCCTCCACCCTCGCAAACAATGCATGGAATTCTCTTCCTGTTTATTCCGTAATGAAATCATCAACAAGAAATACTTTGTAGTATTCGCGTGGGAGGAGTTGATACTCCGAAACACCATTTAAGCACTATCATCAGTTCATTCCTTATCATTTGTTTATAACTGTCATTTCCTTCCTCTTCGAAATTTCTGTTCTAATTGGAAACGAGAAGAACGCGAGACCAATGTCTTGGTCGTCATTATCATTCACTGTTTCCTCTTCCCATTCCTTCTCCACAACATCTGCGTTCGCTCGTTCACGTCTGCAAAGTAATGGCGAAATCAACAAAAATTGATCGGATACAGCTGTGGCATTATTACAGCAGCGGTGGCGGGTGCCGGACGACAACAAGAAGCCTTGGGGCACCTCTAATTTTTTGTCAGCTGGCCGATATCCTCTTACCCGACCAGCTTCCTCTCATCGCCTCTACACCCCCTCGGGGCCGTCGTCCTATCAACACCCACATAAACTAAACAACAAACATTGCGACGAGTTCAGGACTGCCGCGAACCCTATTGCTTTTGAGTGCGAGGCTGACACACACATATGCGTCTTCTTTTTCTTTATTCTCCTAGGCTTTTGCGAGGTTTCAGTCGTCCACTATTAAACCGAGAGCTCATGTTCTATATTCGTTTGTATAGTATCATGTTCACTCGATTAATTCTTCGGAATGCCTCCCATATTCCCCTCTTTCATACGCTTTTCCAAGCTCTTTCTCTCTCATAATAATATAACTAGTGACGTCATTCTCTCCAATCCCAAACCGTCCATTCTCAACACCTTCCGTCTAGAAAAAGCGTGGTGCGGTAGCCAGAACGGAAGGCATTTTCCTGCCGTCATGAAGTCGGAAGAAGGCATTTTCCAATAATTCAGAACTTTGGAATGTGCCCGATGCGATGAAAAAGCTTTTTTCTCTTTTTTCCTACCAATATTTTTTCTCTATGCTCTCACGAGGCGTACAAAAACGAAAAAGCCTTGTGGTGGCAGCCGAATCATAACAAAAAAGTCCATTCTGTTCTCTATCGTCATCATGCCCACGTACCGTTGCACCGTGTCCACCTATACTAGAAGGTATGCAAAGAATCCGAGAGTACACGGTAGTCCAGCGCGCTGAGCCGAAAACAGCTCATTCTCCTTTCAAACCATGGTTCTGTTGACTCGTTCGCCTTACAGGATGATGATCATCAAAAGGTATAAAGTTGCATTTATGGCTCTGTTTGGTTTGCGCTGAAACGAAACTATAACTCTTTCTTTACGTCACTTTTATGCCTTTCAAGCTCTCTATAAAACAGTTCGCTCTGAAAACGTTCATCCATTGGTTTACAGAGAAATGTCTGAACGCCGCATCGACGTGAACCGTGCCAACTACTCGGTCATCGACAACGAGTTCGGAAACATGCGCGACCGCTTTGAGCAGGAGATGCGTCGTGTCGAGGAGGAGATGAAGCGTCTCCGTAGCGAATTCGAAGGTTAGTTGACCACGTTCCCCAGTTTATGGAGTCATAAAGCCGACACACCAAACTTGTTCGCTTTATAAGATAGGGTTTCTCTTCGAGTTTCGTCATTCGCTTTTTTTGTGTTTTCTTCACAATTTCTCAAAGCTCAGCACATTTCTAACCAACTGTCACTGCCATACTTCACATTCCAAACATCACAACAAGAACAACAAAGTAAAGCATTAGAAGATAACCATCTGGCAAGAGGGATCAATTTCGCAATAGGAAGAGCTTCAACAAATGGAACATTCCCTTTTCGGAATTTCGCATGAAAGCAGAATAATGTTTTCTCATTTTGCTTCCGTTTTCTCTCGGACGGCACACAAAAGAGGCATTCTCCCACCTCGTCTTCTTTATTTTGCTTCGAGCCTCATTTGGGAGTCAGATTTTAATTCATAGAGTCTCATAATTAGCGAGAAATCTTGTTTTTCAAACACGACAAAACAGTGGCAGTTTCCTCTCAGCTTTTGACGTTTGAGCTCAAAATTACTGGCTTTCGCTCCTGTGGTTTCCGTTTTTCAAGAAGCCCACTTAAGTTGGTAAAAAGGTTTTTTGTGAAGATGTTTGGGAAAAAGAGTCTTGACGGACGGGAAAAAGAAGAACACAAAAGGAATAGGACGTCACTCGGCAGTCCCTTCCGTACCCTGAATAACCAAATTTCATTGCGCGGCGCCTGGACCTGCGCCAGTCCACTCACAACAATTCCCCCCTTTTCCATTTATTCTGATCGTTTTCCGATGTGTGTGTAGTGTCTGCGCAATTAGTTAATCACTCCGTGATACAAGGTCATTCATGGAAAACGTATTTGAAGATGAGGCAAAACGGTTCATGATTGCAGGTTATCGTCCAAACGGAGGCGCGCCGGCTGCCATCTCGAACCAACCGTACAACGCCTACTCGACGACTTCTTCTCACCACGAGACGTCGAACCGTACTGGCGGATTCGGAGCTCCACTGCCCCCGCCGTCTTTCCACGGTGAGTTCCGAATAACAACTTCTCTCCCTTTTCTCCTAGCCCAAATGTGTCAAAAACTGACCAAACGTGGGGGGGGGAAATGAAGGAATTCTCGTGTGTCCCGCATGCCTATGTGTGCTTAGCGGGGCACTTCTTCATCCTTCTTCCCTTCCTTTTTTGTCGTCGTGTTCCAAATAACTGGCCATGCAAAACATGTTTTCTCGGCCCTCCTCCTTCTTTTTCTTCCTGAATGGCTTTTCTAACAAGATTCGCAGATTTGAAGCGAGATTTTTGAAGAATATTTCGATAATGTTCGCAATTTTTAGGGCAAATTTTGATGTGGCGGACGGCGGAAATTGAAGTTCATTGTGCGCGAGCGCGCGGGCGTCTCTATTCGGGCGTATGGAATTATCTGTCGCCGGCATCAAATTTGAAATTTCCCCTTGCCCTGGCCACCCATTGCCCTGTCGGTTCTGCGCCATTAAAACCCTCATCAATCACGACAAACTCAAAACTCAAAACTAAAAAGACCCATTATTATAACTCGGCGGCGAGGCCCCAACTCGGGTTTTCTCTCTTTTTGGAAGATGACGCAAGGACAAAGTAAGGGCCCAAATAAAGAAATGGCCAGAAATGTTTCCGTGCCCAGCCATCGTCGAAATTCCCAATTGCACAATTGTGAGACGCTCACCATTTTTTGAGAGGCTTCGAAATCGTCGCTTTAGAAATTCCCAAAACAAGTGACAGCAGCTGGGCGAAGTGAAAAAAAAACTGTGAACGTGCGTATGCGATATTACTTTTTCTCAAATATATAGCAAGCCCTCTCTTGTTTTTTTCTGTTTTCTGCCAAAATGGAGAACGTGACCATTCCAAATGTGCAGAGCTATCGAATTTCAGTTCATGCCAACTTCGTCCCCTCTCTCGCTCTTTTTTTGTGCTTTGTTGTTGTGAGTGTCACTTGCTCACTCCCGACTCGTTGCCCCGGGTGGTTGGTTTGCCGCAGCGTTCGAAAACTATTACAATGCACGTTTTATGCACTATGCACATCCATCCCGTTGGATTGGCGCATAGCAACATTTCGGCAACAACGGCAACCTCGGCGACGGGTCTTTCATTCTTTCTCTTTTTCTGTTTCTCCTTTTCATTTGCAATATACGATTTCTTTGCAGGAGCAAGCGATCTGATGGCTCATCGTCCAACTTACGATCCGTACCTGGACAACTTGAAGAGCCCACTCATCAAGGATGAGTCCGACGGAAAGACTCTTCGTCTGAGATTCGACGTGGCCAACTACAAGCCGGAGGAGGTCACCGTCAAGACCATCGACAACCGTCTTCTGGTTCACGCCAAGCACGAGGAGAAGACTCCTCAGAGAACTGTCTTTAGAGAGTACAACCAGGTGAGAGACGTTTACATATTTTTGAGTGATACAAATTTAGTAAAACTTCACTGAACAAAACTATACCATCTGTTTTTCAGGAGTTCCTTCTCCCAAGAGGAACCAACCCGGAACAAATCTCGTCGACTCTCTCGACCGACGGTGTTCTCACTGTCGAGGCTCCACTCCCGCAACTGGCTATCCAGCAATAAACTCTGACGACGACCCACCCCTTCCCAACTACGTAACACTGAACATCGGCACCAAATCTTGATAAGAAACCTTCATAAAATCTATCGCTTTTCGTAGCGTTGAAAACAAAAACTTGTAGACCGAACCATAATCCTTAATTTTCTACTAAATACTATCGGCTTCTTATCTTTTCCCGTTTCTGCTTCTTAATCGCCCCCTCCCCGTTTTTCTTTTTTATTTTTGGGTTGTTTATTCATTTTCCGGAGTAGATGTTCATCTTTTCACCTAAATGATAGCAGTCTCAAACGGAAGTGTAAAACTGTTTTATTTTCAGTAATGAATTCTTTTTTCAAGCAAATACTGATTTGAGTTTGTCAGAACTGAGCGTTTAGGCACAGCTCTGTTAGGAATTCCTGGGTTCCTCGCAAGGCTCGTCCGTCGACTCCACTCCTCTCACCGACAACTTCACTGAAGCAGTTCTATAATAAAAGCAACATTTCGAACGATAATCTGAAGCTGTTCGCATGGGTGTTTCAGGAATCTGAGCGGAGTTCCAAACTCATGTAAGGTTTCGTTCACCGATTTTTTGAACAATTAATAAGCTTTATCCAAGAGGAAGAAACTGAACTTACAAGAGATACCAACTTATTCATAACGCTAGTTTAACTCTAGCTGCAATTACCAGGGATATTCAAATTCGGGGGGAAGGGGAAACAGGGATGCATGGTGATTATGGGGGAGAAATTTACGGAAATATTTCCCGTTTAGTACATGAAAAAAGGGAACAGACGATGACTCAAGCAATTCTAACAAAATGAGGAAATGAAGCAAGCGAGAGCAAAAAATGGAATTTCAGAATGAGTGTTTGTTTTTTTTTGTTTTGAAAAAGCAGAGGCGTCGGCTATGACTAATTATTATAGAGGTACTATGATTAACGCGAGCCAATTTGTATGAGTTTATCCGTAGCTTCGAGATGGTAGAGAAAGCTGTTGCTGACAAGATGGAGCAGTACTGTTGAATGTTCAGATGTTGAATGCCAACATCACCGGCTGGAAACAAAAAATATAAGGTTGGCTCATGTGGTCTTTGAACAGCAAACCTTGTGATCACCGGTGCAGGTCTCCATTCCGAAGGAGTTGTACTTTGGCTCGCCTTGCTCTACCAATCCGAATGCCGTCTTGTTCATCAGAACTCTGTCGCACCAAGCTGGGGCTCGTGTCTTCATCAGTGTCTCCGAGTCTTCCGGGTCTTCGCTCCAGGGGTACCTGAGAAAAGAAACTGAATAGAAAATTGTCTTGGACAATGCAATTACGTTGGTGGGAAGTTGATATCCATTTCGAACATGCTCTTGAACCCGTCCGCTTCCTTGTCATCTCCACGGTAGGACTTCCAGTCATCCAGGAGTTTCTTGTGGTTGAAGTAGTCGAACTTCTTTTTCTCAATGCGCAGAACACAACTGCTAAAAACAGAAACATGTGTCGTCATCTTCTCAACTTTTCCCCTACTTTTGGCTGTCATCGCTGTCGGATTCCCTTCTGAACTCAATAGCCGACACAGTCCTCCGGAGGTTCTCAGATGGGTGGTTGGCCACTTGAAGATTGGCGGAGGGCTTCTGGAGACCATCGGCCAACGAGCCCATCTGCTCGTGCTCAGCCACTGGATGTGGAGCGGTTCGCTCAGTTAATCGCTGAAATAGCCCACTTTCTTTTGTTTTTTCCTTCCAGACTGCGTCATTACATTCAAGAAAGAGCGTGAGTCTAGCCTGAAATTGAGGTCTCCAAAGACGAAAAGAAGTGGTGTGCAGCCATTTTCCATGGCAGCCAACTCCTCGAGAACGAAGTCAAGTGCTCGCTTCCTGTTTTGGCTGTACAATTCCGGGTTCTAAACAGGTTTTTTTAAGGGAGGTGCACTTTTAGAGATCGCTACCTCGTGGATCAAGGCCAAGTTGGATTCGTCATGGAAGAGGTGTGCATTGACAAAGTCGAAGACCCTGGAATTTGAGGAATTGTGAGCGTACTTTTGTTTTCTTTCAGTGTTCTGTCGTTCTGATGCTCAATGAGCTGTTGTTATCATCTAACTCTCGAAGAAATGAGTGACGTATGTTATCCCCCGTCACCAACCTGTTCGCTATTTTCCACCGAGTCTGCATGTATCCTTTTCGTCCCCACTTGATCGACGGCCAGAAATCCTTGGGAAACTTGTGCTTCACAACATACGGATAGTTCTCCAGTCCGTGTGTGACGACTTCTTTCGGGCTAGTCAGCTGTTCGTACTTTTTGGTTTGGAAGTTGAACTGGAATACACTGGGCCAGAGGGATTTCTTGATGAAGCAGAGGACGCCAAGAGCCTGGAACAAGATTAAAACGAATTGCACAATTAGGAAAATGCATACCGTGTACTCGAGAGCTTCATAATCGATGTCGACGTATGCTCTGAGCAGGTCGAACTTTGGCATGGCAGTGGTGAGACGGTTGATGATGACTGGAACTTGTTGCGAGCATTCTGTGAACTTTTTTCCTCCGGTTTCTTGGAGATGGATTACGAAGAACGATGGGTCCACTGTTTCCACTTGCTGAAAAATCCGAAATCATGGCTTTTAATAAAGATTAGATCAAAAACATACATCAGAGACAGTTTTTATCCACGAATCGTGCAAACGTGTGTCCGGCTCAAACAGAGAGCCGACGTTCGCTGTTATCAGTAAATATTGAACCATTGCTGCAAGTTTACAAGATTTTTGGTTTTCAAGTGATTTACAGATGTTCGAAAGAAAACGGGAGGACATGAAAAGAAAGAGTTGGGGAGAGCGGAACCTGGAAACTTTGGACTATGAAACCACGAGTTTCAAATGCAATAAACTGGGGATGAAAAGAGGAAAAAGATATTGATGCTTGTGTGTGTGTGTTTGCTCAATATTGCTGGATTATTGGGTGCGGTTGAAATGAACAAGTATGAAAATTCGTGTAAGAGAGATTCAGAACTACTGACAGCGACGAATGAATGGAATATGCTCACAATACACTCCAAATGAGCACAGTGGAGCGCGCCTCAAATCTCAAAGCTTGTTGAAAACGAAAAAAGCAGTAATATTGACTGAAGAGTGACGAAACGCGACAAAATGCGGAATAGCTCCGAGAAAAAGAGAAGAAACCTCGAATTTTGACTTGTCAGTCAGAAAAAAAGAGCTAATCAGAAATCAAGTGCTTCCGGAACAAAATTACGTGCAATTTCTTGGTATGACCCATCAAGGAAATGGGATTTAAGAGTCCTCAAAGCTTAGGTAATGAGTTTTTTTTCTATTTCTGAGGAAGTGGAAAAACAGGAGATGATGTAGCTTGCCAAGGACGCATATGTTTCGTTTTCCATGTAGGGCTACCCTTTGGAAACGGGTTTCGGGTCTGGCGGGTTGGCTAAGGGTTTCTCATGTGTCTCAAGGCAAACAATGTTTTGTGGAAGTTTATTAACGACATTTTTCTGTTTCGCTAAACTAACAACACCCACGGACAGTCGGGGATTGCAATTTTCAACTCTAGAGTTCAAAATTTCAATTTCGAACTCAATTTTGCGTTTTTTTCCAGATTTCTAATTGCAGTTTTCAATTTGAAACTTTCTAATTGTTTTCTCTCTAACTCTCAAGTCTCGAAAATTCCTTAAGAACGTTTTAGTCTCTTGACCTATCAAAAACAAACAAAATGTTGCTATGTCCTGAAAGAAAGTAAATTCAAGGGGCGAAAGACAGACACACGAAGACATTATGCATGAGCAAGTGCCCATAGATAGGAGAGAGAAAGCGCCGCCTTTTTCCGCCCAAAATATTCATTCGAAGCTTTTTGGGAAGAAAAGAAAGAGAAACATTACGCATGGAACCGAGTAAACAGAAGATATTGGGACAATTTGGAGGGTTAAGCGAAACCTTTTAGAAAGCGGACTCTATTAGGTCGCAGACAGCTGTTAGTTGGACTTCTTTCGCTCCTGTACTCATGTCCAACGAGAAAAGGACGGTTTGTTAGAGGGGAAGGCGAAAATTGGCAAATATTTGGGACTAGGGCTTGGCGGTCAGGATTTCGGTTTCTTTTTGCTTGGAATTCGATAATCTTTGTGGGAGGACAAGAAGTCGTAGACGGTTTGTTGCCTTTTAGTATGATGAGAATTTGAGCAGATTTGCAGCTCATTTTTCTCGAGTACTTCGTTTCCTCTTTTTTCCTTTTTTCCATTTTTGTCATCCTTGTTAGTTTTTTTTTGCGAGGAAGGAAATGCGAAAAGTGACTTACCAAAAAATCGTGTGACCAATGAAATATGTCTTCGAATGACCTATTCGTGAAGTGATCAGAACATAAAACATCTTTAGTGGTGCTTCCTTTCGGCAGCAAACATCACGAAGGTCGGGCCAGGTCACGTCACAAATTACAACAAAAAGGAAGGAAGAAGAGATGCTTAGGGCGGATAATTAGGAATGACACAACGGCGCCGAAACGACTCACGTTGTTTTACGCATTCTTTAGCAGGAACATTTCTCTCCCCTCAATTTCTGTCGTAACGGCTTGGATAATAGGTGAGGGAGCGGAGGCGGAAGGGGCGAACGAGTGAAAATGATATAGAACGGAGCAGATTCAAGCGCTGTTGGCTGGCCTTGGGATATTGGAAAGAGGGAAATGAGACAGCTCGATTGGTGGATGCGGAGAGCGGTTCGAAATGATGCATAGATTGGACTGCGGACAACAATTGTTGAATTTTGTGGAACGGACAGAAATGAGAGAAGGGGAAGGGGAACATGTTGCACCCTCCAGCGGTTTTCTCTCTTCCCCATTCTTTTTTTGTACAAAACAGTGACGTTCGTACCTGGAAAACTGGCTTGGAATATGATGCTCACATGTTTTATAGCACCATATTCTTCGAGATAGTTTTGATGGTTTATATCACTTTTTCAGAACGTTTTGTTTAAAACATGTTATAAAGTTACAGTGTTGAAGAGGGTGTTGGAAATCAGATTCTGTGTACGGAATTTGAAAACAAGATACCTCCACAACGTCGGAACTGGAATGGATGAAGATGGAAAGTGAGAGGGTGGGAAGTGAAGTCGTCCAATGATTGATAGTGGAATGAAGTGAAATGAGAAGTGAGGCGTCTGGTCGACCCGTGAATCAAATCAAAATGAAATGAAACTGAACATCTCTGCAACACACCACATAACAATGATCACGGGTTGCTAGACGTTCCTTGTTTTGTCTCGAAAATGGAAATTTATGCAAAGCTCTCTGAGCCACAGAAAACACCCACGGGCGATCGGAATTCAAACTGAAATTCCAGTGTCAAACTGGAAAAACTGAATTGAATTGAATTTGAATTTGAATTTGAATGGGATCAGTTTTATTTAATTCGATTTGATTCGATTCGTCATGCAGGTTTACCACGCCTGGTACAGTTTCGAAAAGAATGGAAATGGGAAATTCAGAGTACGTACAATTCCGTTTTTCATGGTTGAACGGCCCTCAAAAAAAAGTACGGTTTTCTTGCGAAACATAGTCATTCGTCATACGAATTGTGAAAAATTGTGTCTCATTCCAGGAAAAAGGTCACACGTCGACAGTGCTCCTTCTCATACTTAGGAGCATAATTCTCGGTTAATACCGCAGTTTTTTTCAATATCTACACCAGAAGACAGCGGAAAGGATGCCATTGTTCTAATCGCAAAGAGTTTCGGGTTTACATAAGATCAATAAAATAAGTACTCGAAAAAATGATAACAAGCGAGAGAAAATTGCGCCTCCACTTGGAATTGCTTTTTGTGCAGTATTTTCCAAGAGTGACGTTAAGACAATGATGATGATTTTTATTCTTTTCTACTTACTAGGCCTAAAATTGATGGATTCTCAGTGGAAAATTTCAGAATGGAGTGAATGAATGCAGCTGGAGACATAATCAGTACTATGCTACCATGTACACAATTACGAAAACCGAATGGTGGCAAAAATATAGAATTGTAAGTTATGGCGAAAACAGTAAACAAGAGAAGATGCCGTTTGTTATTACCATCACACACTGCGATTTTCGAGGGAGGGTGTCTTAGTGATTGTATCGTTGATAAACTGATAAAATGGGCAAAATAAGCAAAGGCAAAATGACTCAATTGTGTGCTCAAATGTGAACTGGAGAACTAAACGTCGGAAGAAAGCAATACGAAGGAATGTGTGAGTTTTCAAGTTAAGCCGGCCGTACCGTGCGTGCGATAAAACTTTTTCGGTTGCTGGAAAATTGATGGGTCTTCTCGCGTTTTCTGATAAGTCGTCGGGTACAGCGAGGGAAATGTGCAGAGAGGGCATAGCGTGTTCTATAGTCTTTTATCACCGGTTTACGCTCTGTTGCCACCGCCACCGCTTCTTCTTCTTCTTAATTAATTTTTAGGCGGAAAAAAGAGAAGAAAGGAAGAAATAAAGATGCACCAAAAATGGAAACCATCGATGAGACATATGTGATTCATGATCTCTGTATTGTTCCGGCATAAAATACAGTGTTTCCAGTGTTTCGCTTTTTCTTTTCCTCTTCCTTTTGCGGCATCTTTTTTTGTTTTCTTATTCTCACTGAATCATCTCCCACGTTGGAACAAGAACAAGGGCAGGGAAAGAAAACAGAAGCTGAAGCATAAACGCTTGGGCATTACGTCAACTATCATGGGGCAATACGATCACAAACACCTTAGGGAGAAAAGGAAAGACAATACCTTATCTACGGTTCTGACCTGTTTGAAAGCAGATCAGTACTTACGCACGTCACTAAAACGTGCATAAAATTTTAGGGCAGTGTTTGAAATTTCAGCTCAAATGCTGACATTCTTGATAAGGAGGAAAGTTTTATGGCGAGTCAGAACTGAACATAATCTTGACCTGTTTACGTATCACAGGACACAACGACCTTCTTTGGTGAATCTAAACTTATGAAAATAACGACAGAATCCTAAATACCACAACGGAGAGGGCATCCCACTTAATGTCTCTCGTTTCCTTTTCTTCCCAATCTCTGATCACATGCCTGCCTGTTTTTGGCTGATCAGTTGGTGTTTTGGTTTGAATTCACACAGTTTTTATTGTTATTATCCAATAAAATGAAAATTTGCTCTTTTCCATTCAATTGAGTATTTCCTAACAGTGACGTCGCGGTCTGGTCAGAGGAAAAGTGATAAGAGACTGGTTGGTGCATGCTAAGCCTCAGAGTCTCAGTTTGTAGGCACAAACGAGTGAACTTTGATAAGAACTACGGGTTTTGACTCGTTTTTGTGATATCTCTGTTGGTTTTCAGAGTGTGAAGACACTCTCTTGTCTGTTTCTCCTAGTTGTAAAACTTTAACGGTGGTCGGAAATGACTAGGTGTCAAGGTACATGAGCTCTCGGAAAAATGTCAAAAATGGGAGAGTGCTGTTCCTAGTGATGACAATTTCGATGTGGGAACTTGAGAACTGACAAGTGTCAGTTGAAATATTCCAATTATTTATGATATTTCGACTATTTAGACACTGTCCAAGTGTCCAAGTGAGAAAATGCGCCTGAAGTGGCAGTTGAGTGCATGTGACACCCGCTTACCAAAACTTCATACTAATTCCCCCTTTCTCATCGTTTTCCTTATCAACCGGGTTCAGAAAAAGAAGAGTTATAGAGAGGGAAGAAGCAGGAAACAACAATTTTTCGAACAAATCAAGTGCATTGTTTGAGCACTTATTAGAGTCTTGTAACATACCCGAAAGACAAACTGATCGAGACGAAGTGTGCTTGTTCCGTGTTCAGCCGGCGAACAGCTGGAAGACGTGCCGGTTGGAAGAATTGTGTAAAGTGTACAGGTGAGGGAAGGGCGGAACGGAGGAAGGGAAACGGTTTGTGACGAGCGACGGAAGGAGAATATAAAGGCGAATTGATGAAGAAACGGTCGGCTCGAAATGAGTCATTTCGGAAACTGATTGCAACTTGTTTCGTCGTCGTCACCCTCTGCTATTTCCGTTTTTGGGCACCCTGGTTTTGAAAGGAACAATAGAAACACTGACGTGTCTGTTTATGAAATGAAGCATGTTTTCTCAATCATGTGAAACACCGGGGGGATGGTTTGCGGGTAATTCGAACAGGAAGAATTTTCGAAAAATGCGGGCGGGGGTGAATGAAATGATTACGAGTGTGTTACTCTTGAAAAGTGTGCGTCTTTTTGTAGTTGAAATCGGGGTGAACTGAATGAATGAATGAACGAATGCATCCTGGGTTCGATTTGATTTGAAGTGTACGTCATTGTGACAATGAACGTCATATCTACCAATCTTTGTGACAAATTAACATTTCAAATGACATAAAATCCAATTTGCCTCGATTGTCAAAGATTGGCAACAAATGCCAACACTGACAGTCACATGACATTTCAAATTCCCTTTGATTGCCAATTCTTCCATTGTCACTTCTGTTTCAATGTGTCTTGTTTGGCCGGACAGGAAACTTAGCTGTTGCGCACTTCATTGACCAAATCACATGTTCCAATATTCATCACTTCACAATTAGCCTCCCTCATCCGCAGATTGTCTCGACAATGACACTTGTCGCTTTGCTTGTTCCATGCGCGCGCCAATATGCAACTTTCTGAACTTTGCTCGAAGACTGTCGGCAGGTAGCAAGCAAGGCAGCCTCCATTCTCTTTCGGCTGCCAAACACATTCCCGTCTGGTCAGGTGTGTTTCAGTCGAACGCGCGCTTCAATGGGACATCTCGAATTTCGCGCGCGCTCGCACTCTCGCAACATGAGCATATCCGTGGTGCGGGCGCCCAGGCACAAAAATTGCGGGGGGACACAAAAGCACATGCTTTTTAGGAAGAAGGCCGCGCGACGGGACGGCGTGTACACAGATACCGGCTTCTCTTGCCCCACCTGCCGACAGTTACAAATTGTGCAAGAATTTGTGGGTGGACATTGTAAGGAACACGACGAACGCGATTTTAGGAGAGGAAAAAAGGCGGAGCTTCGAATCGAGGAACAATCTAAAGATAGGGGGGAATGGGGAGAGGAGGAGGAGAAAGCTTGTGCAAGAAGATAGGGAGGGAGGCAAAATAAGTGAGTCAAATATCAAGTGGGTAGAAACGGTCAACAGCACTGACCACTCTACTTTGCCTGGCTCGTGCTCAGCCATCCTAGCCTTATTTTCCATTGATAACAAACCGATCGTATCAATATCTCTGACGTTTTTTTACTCTGGGTGATGAGATGTTTGATCCCAGATAACATCAACCTGTTTCGTTCCCTACAGTTGTTCTATTGGTTTGTCATGCTCGAGCATGGGTTCCTTGTCACGTCAGGACGAAAAACTTGACATCATGCACTCGACTTTCTCAAAAACTTTGTCAATCCCGGTTGAAGTACCATTCTCATTTTTCACTTCCCACTTTCTCTTGTCTCACGTTTCCTAACCCAAATCACTTCCCAATCTCCTATTCCCTGAATTTTCAGAAGTTCAAAATGCTATCGCTTCTTTCCCTGATAATTGCATCAGGGACAGTACTTCGTGCTGACACTGAGGTAGGTTACTGTAAATATGTTTCTCACTCTCTTATATTGCCCAAGTCACCATATTCCTTTATAATACGATCTCGAAACATTTCCTCATGGTACACGTTTTTTGAATTCCTCAACCAGACTATTTGAGCAACGAAACATCGCTAACACTCAAGAACTCTGTTGTTTTTCCGCATTTCAATCATTACAATGTTATTTGTCAATGCGATAAAAAGTTAAGGAATCCTTACTTGTACAAATAAAAGAACACAAGTTGTTAACTATCACTAACCGAGAAGATTAGTGTCACAGATACGTTTCCCCGCGAATATCAATATCGCAAGCGCATCTGCGAAACTGATTGTTTGGAAACGAATAGAGAGCGTATAAGTGGCTCGTTCACGAGAAGAAAATATACACTTATTAGTTGAGGTCATGAGAAGCATTCAACGTAATGATAGTAGAACTTACCGTAATAGAGAGGATGAAAAAAACCAGCACCAACTGTAACAAAAAGCTCATGTTTTCACTTTGTATCACAAAATATATGTTTTTCAGCTGTGGGAGCCACGTACCTATCCGGATCCAAGAACGAACTCAACAGAATGTAATGTTCCGCACGAAGGAACACTCTGCGATCCAGACCACATTTTGACTGACACGTGGCGACAAACAATACTGGATAATGTAGGCCAACATATGGCTAGTAAGCGGAAGTGCATACTGTAGTGATAACAAGCTGTTTGTAGAATTACAAGATGCAAAAATCCATTACAATGAGTCGGCCAATGCAGAATGCTTTTCCAACAACACGGAGCCAATTCAAATCTTTATAGTTCTTGCAAAAAGGATACATACCGCCAGCAATCATAGCACTACTACTAACGATCTTGTATGTTTGAAACTGATCAACAAACAACATGGACCAAATTTCAGACAAAGTTCGGAGATGGTATCAGAGAAGTATATGGATTGGACAGCATGCCCTGCAAAAACTACGTTCTCGTGCTTGGAGTTGAGATGGCTAAAGATCTCTACGTTTGGGTAAGAGGAGAGATTAAAACTCTGCTGAAAAGTGGAAAGTTTCAGACTGGATCAGATCTTGGAATTCCAAAAGAAGTTCAAGACAATGCTCTTGGAAAGTACAAGAACCTGTTCACTGAGCGAAATTACATGGAGGGATTCAACAAGATTGTCGATGAGATCAGTGCTCTGATCATGGATCCATACAAGGATTATTCTACCACAGTTGTTCCAGAAGAGACTACGGAAGACGCTTCTGGAACCACTTCCGAGACTGTCAGCCCATCTAATCAAACGGAAACTGTCATTCCAGGGTAAGTCAGCAAAAATGAAGAAAAGAAGTCAATGCATCGTTCAGATGGATGTACTGGGTCATCGTCGTCTGCATTTGCATCACCGTTGTCACTGTCATCTTCTTTGCATTCTTCTTCATCAAATACTTCAGAAGCCGCTCTAAAACTGCTCAAATTTACCCAACTGAACCAAACCAGAAGTCTGGGGCAATGTAACTATCTGTAGCGAGAGACCCAGTAGGAATAATACTTTTAAGTGTAATCCAAAAACACGATGGAAACGATAACTATCAATTGGAAAGAGGAATCATTATGAATAGAAGGCCAAGCATAGACTCGGAAAACAGTCATCAACCTCGAAGTGAACACAGTGAATGCACTGCCGATGCTAGGTCAGCTTCAGCTCTTGTAAACCGCAAATTGTTTATTTTCAGTTCCATTCTGAGCATGGACAATGGACATGAACCGCAGACCAATAATAACTGTTTTGAAACTATGCCTCAAGAAATGCCATCCATCAACGGAAAAGTAAAAGTTTGAACGCTTTATGTACTCAAACTGACTAGTTTCTAGGTAACATTGGATGACGGACAACTGTCAACTGATCGAGTTGTTGCGAGAAGGAACAGTGACATGCGCCATGCTCCGGCGATGTGCGAAGACCAGTTCTCCTCCCTGTGACCCTCAGTTTCCGAACATTTCGACCGTACAGAAACTTCTGAATTCCTAGTTCGACTTCTTGGTAGGTCACAAACTGACGTGTACATTGCAACGTGTGTTTCATCTATTATCAATTTCATATTATGATTCTGTTTTTCCTTACAAGCATAATTGTTTCACTTCCATGTTTATTCGTTGCTACATAAAGGTGAACTTTTTTTTTGTTTCTCATCGAGTAGTGTATTTATTAGTGATACTTATTATTTGATACATACAGATCGGTTTCAGAGAGAATTAAGGGCTGTCCAATTCGCAAAGAGATGATTTGGGAAGAGCTCCTACCGGGAGGACATCGGCTTGCTGAAACCAAAAATAAGATTACTGCCGGGGTGCCGAACTTACAGATTTCATGAATTCTGAAACGTCGTCAAAGTGGCGACGATTGAACTCTTCAGTGTTGCGGACGAAGACATGGTACGATCTTCAAGAAACACTTTTTGCATGTTCCAACTCTTGAGTTTACCTGCACGCATGTTTGCCAGTTGTCTCCGCAAGAACGACGTACTCAAGTCTGTCAGATTCCGATGGGCCCGATTTCACAAGACACACTGAGATAAGCTAAGTTGACCTATTCGGAATAGCCTAAAAACTTACTGTGAGTGCGATAAAGATTAGTTTCGACGCTCATGATGTTATCTTTGACGGTCACACTACCTCTCATCTGAAGAATTCAAATGAGAAACGTTCAAAGACGAGATAACGTACTTCGTGAAGTTCATTTCCTTCTTCAGAGTCGCGGAAGAACAGGTTCAACTTTGACGACTTTCTGTGGCTACTGGCGGAACCGACCTCCACTCCGACGCACGATGTCTTCTTGTTGGTCATTTTGATGTTTCCAGTGGATGATTTCATGTTTTCCAAGCTCATAACAGTACCGAAGACTTTGTTGACAACCTTTGGATTTCCATAAATCTGAAGACACATTCCAATAACCGTTGTATCCCTTTGCAAGCTCACTTGAGTCCAGGCTCCACGGATCATTTTGATGTTCATAGGAATGCACTGGTCACACGCCTCGGTTGGGTAATTATTGGAGGGGGCGGCTCTCTCATTAGTCATCTTCCTGGAAAACAGCCTTATTATTTCGTCCTCTCTCCTTCCTGTTTTTCACCCTTTCAAACTATCCATGGTTTTGAAAACTCCATTTTCTTTCACCTTGTCCTTCTGTCGAGAAAGCTCCTTTTTCAAAGCTCTGAAATACGATCATAAAGAGCTAAACACAACAAATGATGAGACCTCAGAGTAGCTTTCTCGTCGTCTGTCAACTGGCTAACGTCGTCCGGAATGTCAATGTTGTACTTTTGTTTGAAGTATTCTTTCAAATATTCATCATTAGCCACCACGTCGTCGTCCTCCAACTCTGCAACTTCCGTTTTATTAGTCTATCGTAAAATCGGTCACGCACTTCTGTTTGTCGGCACTTTCATCGTCTTTGCTCCTCTTGCGCGGGCGGTAAGATACTGTAACGACCGAAATTGTAAAATCTTTTCCGAAAAGACTTTTTACCCTTCCGCCGACGGTGTTATCGTTCTCGGAAAAGTCCTTTGACTGCTGCGATGCTTCGTCCCCCACTCCATACGATTGTTTCATGTTTTGCATCTGCTTGGCAATGATTTCTTGTTGTTGTTTTTGCATCAAAAGCTGAAATTCCGAGTTGGTCTAGCTGCAAAGATCATGTTCCTTACCGCAGCTCCAGCTTGATGATCAATCATTGCTTGCTGGTATCTTCTCTGCTGATCTAAGTACTCCATCTGCTTTGCACTATAGGCATTCAGTTCAGATTGATGTTTAGATAGTTCGGCAAGGTAGGCTTGGTTTCGGACGGCATTAATTGCTTCTGGATTGCCTCCACCACCGGAGAGCATGCTGCTGATATCTGGGTTTCTAATACCGCTCATAGCAAGAGCTCCCAAACTGTCCATTCCAGAGGACTGACTGATTTTGGAGTTTGAAGTCTGAAAGATGAGGTCATTGTTTTCAAGAAGTTGATGTCACCTCTGGCATGACGGAGTAAGTGGACGGTTGATTCGCCTGATAGCTGAACGGGTTTCTCGGAGAATCGCCAGCTTGTCCCAATTGTGGGATGGCATTGTATTCCGAAGCGGCAAATTGTGCTAAAAAGTAGTTCATGTTATCACAAAGATGCTTCTACTCACGAGAATATCCATCCATCGAAGAGACTAATGGGTTGATAGGTGCTCGTCGGATTTCAGAAGATGGTGCTGGAGGAGCTGGTGTTGGGGCTTCTGTTGGCTTACGGTCCATTTCTGGGAACATGCTTTTCACGAAAGCACCAGCCATGTTAACAGCTAACCGATCAATCACTGAAACAGAATTCCAGTAAAACCAAGTCAATGTGACCTACTTTCTTCTCCTGGGGTTTTGGAATCTTCTGCCAAACCGGCAGAAGCCAGTGCCAATAGTAAACAGACTCTCAACGACATAATGTCGGGAGAGAAATCGAATAATCACCTATAAGCTAATGGAATGAAATGAGAGAGACAGTGAGATAAGGTGACCTAAATGAATGTGGAAAACCGGGAGGCAAAACGAAAGTTGCTTTCTCGTCGAGTGAAAGCGAGATTTGTCCGACCAAATCCATTCTGTCGATTAACGGCTATCATTTTTGATGAAGCCGTTGTTGGATGCCTTCGTTTCTCGCCGCCATCAAGTATTCCATCATATCTTCTCGAGGACGCTCATTGTTTTCCGCCAGTGGTGATAACGCGCAAAGGGCACACACACACACAAAGATCTTTTCATCCAAGAAGTCTCCCTCTTCGATTCGTAGCCTCATCCTACAGTTTACGGACAAGGGGGAAGTTCTCCTCCCATCAAGTGAGGACGGTCTCCGTCTGCCTTGCCGACACTTGGATTGTCCGATGAGATTTATTTTTGTGTGAAGCGCACGCCTGGCGAACAGAGATGTTGGTGTACGATAATGGCGATCTGTTACCTTGGCAAGTAATTAAACGTGGTGGGAGGCCAGGGACACTTCTCCAAATTACAGTGTGTCTCCGCCGCTAGACACGGGCGCCAAAGACCTCCCAGTCTGGCGAGGCTGCTGTTCCCCCATGAACAAAGAACATTAGCCACGTAGACTTGTCAGAGGGAAGAGTTGATGGCGCAATGTGCGAATGGGGTATAAATCTGCGAGCGGCCCGAAACGATGGTTCTGCGTACAATAGGTGCCACAGCGCGCCACAGGTGACCGTCCGTCTCAGCAGTTAAAAGGATCGAAGAACGAGACGGACGGACAGACAACAGACGTCTTTCAAACTGAGAGTTTTCAATCTTCCGTCGCTTTTCTTTATGTCGTTTTGCCGCCATTTTTGAATTCTCATACCACAGCGAACAGGAGAACTTCAAATAAAACAGGGGGTATTCCGGGTTTATGTCATGAAATCCGTACGTGAGAAAAGCACACCATTCGTCTCTACAACAATTTCTGATTAGTGTAAAATCCAAAACTAGAATGAGTAATATGAGTTGCCGCAGGTTATTTTCAAACACAGACATGCCCTTTTCCTTCTGTTTTTCTGACTCTAGTCAGTCTGCTGATTGGAATTTTCGAGGGCTACAATAAATTGGACTCAATACTCATAAATTTCTCACAGAGCCCACATTTTTCAAACGTTAACAGACATCTCGTGAGCTTGCGCATTAGTAGTTCACATGGGAAAGTGCTCTCGGCAAAATTGAACTCAGCAGAAGCTTCGAGAACCATAGATCATGCAGGAAGAGATGTCAAAGGAAAAACAGAGTGTTTGCTCGGATCCGTATCGTATTTCAGATTAATGTAGCTTCTCGTACGTAGAAATGTTGTGAATTTCCGGTGCACATGAACCCGCTCCCAAGTATACGCTCCCCTTAACCGAGGTCAGCTGCCTGGCTTGTTCGGCCCGGCTCCCGTGGTGCTGGCTGGTACCAGGCAACCGGCCACAAATTTATTATTTGTGACAGCGGCTCAGTAGCTAGGGGAATACGAATTTGCATTTTCATTTCATAAAGCTGTCATTTCGCTTCCAAATGAAAGAAATCCCTCGGCTCATTATCATCTATACGCTTCCCTTCTGGCATTAGCTGGTACCCTTTATGATTTTAAAAATAGCCTCTACGGTTTTTCGTGGTTCACAACAACCACATTCCACCGTTTTGTGTAGTCGTGACCATTTCGATGAAAGTAGAAACTTTGAGAACACGAGTTCCGAATTGCAGAAATAATGACAAATGGGAAAGACCTCACACGATGAAAAGGGGAATCTGTCAGAAACTGGTTACCAGGATCGGAAAGAACAATGTTCTTGTCGCCGTGAGTGTTAGTGACAAGTACCCGACAGGTCGTTCTGAATTTTCAAATTCTGACAACGATGTATCACTCAGCAGGTGGAAATTTTCGGAACTTTGGTTAGTCTGGTAAGAAGTTCTGAAATCAGCTGTGAACAAAACACCTCTCCAGCACGTAGCCAGAAATAGTTTTCATTTCAAAAGGAAATGATCCTGGGTTCTGTTTCCGATCACTATCATCTCAAAGTTATATTCAGTACAACAAAGTTCAGGGGTTTAGTCTCTTCCACGTTATTACACTGAATTCCTTCCAAGTTCGTTTCTCCATTTACGGTACTCTCTATTTCATTTTCTAGAATCACCCCATTTCCAATGACAGTTTCAATCATCTTTTTCTGACGATTGCTTTGTTTCCGTCATCTCCACCCACTTCGGTACCTGACCATGTCGAGAGGATACGGTAGCTGTACGATTTTTTTGAACTGCTGGTGACCGCGCGTATCGCCCATTTTCCGCGAATCGATTAACACGTCCGTCGCCAAAAACGCGTTGGCACCAGTGACCGCGAATATGCAAATCGCGCTGCAAGGGGCGGAGCCGCGACGTCGCGCCTCGGCCCCATAAAAGCAGGGCATGTTTTCGTGTCTCCGTCAGTTGGCCTTTTCCGTCGACACCCGTCGGGCCAAAAATTATGGACGCTCTTCTCGTTGGCCCCGCCTTGCGATGTCTTGTAGCCTTGGCGCTGAGGTCCCGATGCTGATGTGGCTTGTGCTCAGCCATCTTAACGACTCACTGGCGCCAGTCGTATCCGAGCAGCCCGACACGCAGGCGCGCCGGCTTGTCGCTCAGACCAGGTTTAATAACGACGCCAGACAATGTGGCTCTTCCCGTCATTCTTTTCCCGAATGTCGAAGGCCCTTCGGCTTTTCCTCCGCAGTTTGAAGGATAGTTATTCGGTTGTCTTGTGCGAGGACGGGCTTCAGTTCGCGAGAGGGCTGTCGCCGGCGGCTGTCTGGTGCCTGGCGCCGCATTTCATTCGGCCCCTGCTCACTGGCTCACCATGGTGAAAGGGCAGTTGCTTTCCCAAAGAGAGCACACAAGCGCAAGAGAAGTGCCATCTTCTCATCTCGTTTCGATTCTCCAACTGCTCTCCGCACTCTTGTCCCCCAACTTATATTCGTCCCGAGTTCTCATATCTTCTTTCGTTTCTCCAGTGTTCACAAAAAATCAATCAACTAATGCACTTCCAGAGGAATGTCGTAACAACAGCGGCACACTCACATTCTCAACGCATTTCGTGGTCGTTCTTGTGCTCCGACGTCACATCTGCTCTCGGAGCAAACGGGATACTTCCGCCCCCACTTACATATGCCCCGCGTCTGAGAAGGTTCGTGTCATTATGACCATCAAGTGTAATTCTAACCCAACTCTTCTTTCAGTGAATCTCCTTGGGTCCCCCGACTTGCACACCGTGCAAAATGTCGTTCTGCATATGTAGACGTCAGTGAACCTTACTGTAAGCCTACAGGAAGATAACAAATCACACGTAACTTCATTTCAGCTCACTGGCACCCTTGATTCTACTCCACTTCATCATCAAAAAGTCGTCAACCGTCATCAAAGTCAGTCAATCAATTATCAAAGCAACGCCATGGATTTTCAACAGGAGAAGCCGAAACACACCTCATAGTCATTCTTTTCTCTACTAGCGCCGGTCGCTTTTGGAGTGCAACACTTCCCCGTGAAGAGTGCAATCCCTAGGGAAAACTATATCAACATACCCATTCTAGTCCCTCGGATAGTTCAAAAAACCTCAAAACCCCAAAAACAGGCATTCCACCCCAAAAGACTTTAACAATACGACTTTTACCTCCAGGAAAGTATCTGTGATGCATCTTTGCATTCTCCTCCTTCCTCACTGTACAGTACCTCAACCACCTCGCTCTGTACCTCGAAGGCTTTTTGCAATTTACAACTGCGAATCGTCTTCTCTTCACCCCCATACCTCATACTCATCCCACCTCGGTCGTTTAGACTCACCATAACCTCGGTAAGACCAGAATAGTTCCATCTACCATTACCTCCCCAATACTTCTCCCTACTCCATCACCTCAATCCCCGATTATTGGCATTAATTGTAAAGCTCTCTAACCCCCGACTTCTTCCTTCCCTCTCCCATCCTTCCCATCCTAATATTCCAACTTTTAGCACGCCGGCCGTGCATTCCAGTCATTTGTACCAGTTAATCTTGATAGGGACCGCAGGTCAGAACCGGCTGGTCCGGATCGAACCGGCCAGGAGTTTTCAAAGGAAGTTGGCCCTGAGAACAAGGTTGAAAGCTTTTCCAAAGCTTTCGATCTATCTCCCGATAAGATTCCGTCACTTCCTCTGTCCAACTCCTGGCCAACATACCCTCGGGTACCAAGTACCTTGTCCTTGGCAATTAACTTAATACAGGTGGCATTTAGTCTTGCAAGTAGCAGTAGCTGATGTGTGTGGAAACTTTGATTGTTTTGAGTTTATGGCAATGCTCTCGATTGTTCTTTTTCTGACTTTGACTGACGTTTGATGACTTTTTCAATAATGAAGTGGTTTGAATCAACCTTTATTTTTATCTTTTCTTGTCTGCAGCTGTTCTTCCAGAAAACCAAAAATCAGTTCCTTGCCGCACCTAATCGATCGTACAAGAAAGTCTGGTAGTAGGCGCAACTGGTGTATCACAACTGGAAAACTCAATATTTGCAGCAGCAAACATTTTCTCGCGCAAACATTCTAAACGTTCAGTACAAAACTTTCCCGTAGCATCCGCCAACAACATCAGTTTCGTTTTCTTCCCGTTTTCAAAATGCACAAACTTCTCCTCTCCGTTCTTCTGGTTCTCCTGGCCAGTTCTGTAACTTCGCAGTTCTATACGTGTAATCCAACATGTATCCAGCCACAAATGTGTGACACGAATACAGGTACGGTAGTTCAAGAACATCATTTTTGGAAAAGGGCAAGTGGGTTTTTGCACTAGTATATCTAATTAAACATGTCACGCAACATCCGGAAGCTTCGTGTCGTTTTCGTAAGCCGAAATGTAATTTGTAAAAAAAGAAGATGATGCAATTTCATTTCGAACGAATTCAATTTCATGGCTAATGCAAAACCTAGTGATCAAATTCCCTGCAAAGTGTCCCTTTCTCCGAAACATGGATCCTCGCCCGACCATCACACATTTCAGGAACATGCAGAACTTTCCGAACGGCGTTCAATGGTCCCGTCACGATTGGATGCTCCAACTGCCCTGCTGGCACAACTTGTGACACGAACACTGGCGTCTGCCGCACTTTCCGAATTCCGAATAATTGATTTGTCGAATTATGTGAACAATATGTTCACTTATTGTCTTGTCTGTCTGAATGTTTCACACCAAATAAAATTACTCAAAATTCCATTACAAGAGGACTTTATTGTTACATACGTAAACTCGTATTGTTTGATAACAAAATTTGAAAGTGTCGAAAGATACAATAAAGTGAAAGTTGTCGGATAAGAAAGTTTCAAGAATATATGGATCGAATAGTTTCGAATTAGAACAAGAGTGTTGGTCAGCATGACATGAAATAAGATGAGCGTAATATACGGATGACAAGAGTGAAGAATTACTTCAAGAGATAGTTCAAGAATAGTCGAGAAACCAACAAGCTCTAAAGTTTGCAAACAAGAGTTGAGATTCGGAGGTGAAAATTTGAGAATTTGGTTGAGAGGGTTGAAAGGGGAGGTGGTCGATTAAGCGTGTTTGATTGGGTAGTCTGGAACCATAAGGCCCATCTTCTCTGGCGTGTAGAGATGCTCATGGACACCCTCCTCGATTCCCGGTGAAGTCGACTTTGTGGAATGGCCATGGTGGACAGGGCGGTTGTACGGATCCTGAAAACTGGACATTTATTAGTAAGCCTGAAAATGTATTGCAACTTACACGTCCGAGGTAGTTGGTGAAGAGTTGTTCGCAGATTTCCTTGGTCACCATAGCTCCTGCATGATCGTCGATGAAGCGCATCAGTAGAACTCCGTCTTGTTTCAGTCCGTAGTTGGTGAACTTGGCTACTGGCATCTTTGACTGCTCGTCTTTGAACGAATGGGCTGGTCCGCTCAACAGAGTTCTGATGTAGTTGTGACGGGAGCTTCCTATGGCGAGGCGCCACATGGTGCAGAAGGTGTTGATGAAGGTGGCGATGAGGACGAACACGAACCAGAACCAGATGAACAAGTAGATCTTTTCGTTGAACATGTTGATCATGAGCACGCATTGGACGGTGTAGCGGTGGACGTTCGCGAGTTTACGGACGGAGAAGTCGCAGAGGGTGACACGTGGGAACACTCCTGAATCTTGCCATTCGCGGCCGGAGTACAAGTCGGCAAAAGTCTGGAAATAATAAATAAGACTCAGCACAGGGGACATTCAAACTTACGTGGAATCCCCAGAGGAAGGTCTCGTTACCAAGGAATCTGTTGAGAATCACAAACTGGATGAGGACGTTGGCGAGGTACATGAGCTTGATGCAGATGTAGAGCACTGAAGTCATGGATCCAAGCCCTTTTCCGAATCTGTAGCAGTAGAAGCGGCCGTAGTCGTTCTTGGAACGTGTCTCCAGAATGTCCTCGATGAATCCGACCAGCTTGTTGATTCCCTTCTTGCGGGTTTCAGAATCGCTTGAACGGAGAGCTTCAGCCTCGTTGATAACCGATGGGAAGTCGAGTCCGCACTGTTTGTACAAAGACGACCAGATCCAAGACGGGAGGTAGAACATGAAGGCCTGGATGGCGAGCACGATGGGCACCCACTGGTAGTATCCGATCTCGGCCTTCTGACGGTCTTCTACGTCGCCGGGAATCTCGGAACGTTCCGGAATGAAGAATGTGTTCTGGATGAAGCAGTAGTCTTCAGCGTATTGTTCCCATCCTCCTTTGAATTCCATCGGCATCCAACATTGGATGGCAGATCCGACGTATCTGCAAATGTGCGCGTTTGTTTATCCGTCTGCTGTTTACTGCCCAGGCTTTCTCAAATTGCGCGGGCACTGCCCAGATGACAGATTTCTCACAGTATGACTCCTGGCTTCAGCTTCTGCCTGTATTCTCATAAATCAAAATTGCGCGTATAACGAATCGATCCGCCATAATTTATTCAACATAACAAGCCCGAGCAGCGATATCGAATCGAAGATGTGCAAACACAAACACCATCGGCGGCTTATTCTATCTCGCGCACCGCGTTTCCTATTGCTATTGAACCGTAAAACTGCGCTCAGTGAGTCAATGCGAGGCGACAAACGAGCACACCGGAAATGGTATGGGTCCTAGGGATGATGCAAAACAGGAAACTTACTGCTTGCACGAGACCATGATGGAGAAGAAGGTGAGGAGAGTGGCTGTGGTGACGTAGCTGAGACGGTCGACAGCATCGTCGAAAGTTTTGGCTTTGAAAGTATTGGAGAGCCACCGGTCGATGAACGGTACACCCAACATAGCTTCTGAAATACGAAAGAATGATGATGACAAAACGATCGAGACGGTATAAGTGGATAAGGTGACGAAACATCATGAGAATTTTACAAAATTTACAAAAGTGACGTGATCATGAGAGAGCTTGTAAATATCTTGGGGAAAGCGCGATGAGGAAATAACGTGGCGTGGTAAACACAATGAAAGCAGATGGTGACTGGATGGGGTAGCAAAATGAGCTGTCCATCTGGTAACCCGCGCAGGAGGAGTGGACGGAGGCGATGGCGGGTCACAGCGACCCCTGCCAACGCAGAACGCTCGAATGAGTGGACGCGCGGTCCCACAGTGTGTATTCGCGGGGCAAAGGAGGGAATAGGTGAGAGACGATGGTCCGCAAGAGACGCAGACAGTCTCGAAGGGGTCAGGTCAGTGGGCCGTCTTTTACAGAACTGCACGTTTCTTATTGATCTGGGCAGACACCACAATGGCCCACCATGCCGTATTTGGTGTGTCCGTGAGTGAGGACTGTTGAGAGAGGGAAGTGGGCCGTGTGCATGAGAGACTCGCCAGGGTGAACGAAACCGTTCACATGTTTCGTTTCCGGAACAGTAATAGGAAAAGTTTGTAATGGATGTTGGCTATCAGCAGAACTGAATCTACTACTTTCCAGGAATTTGCGTGAATTTGAAATGGAAATGAATTCAGTGTGTGTTTGCACTTTTTACAGGTGGCACAGCACTAGCGCATAACTTACTCTAAAACAAACGGCTGGATGAGACAAAGTCAAGCCTTGCCGACTACTTATCATATCTCTTCCGACAAGGTCGTCACTTCGTCAAGATGCCTATCATAATTATAAGATACGGATGAGAAGATCAAATGAACGATGGCATCCTGGTCCATTTGTACAATTGGCACTGTTTGCACCATTAAGGGAGTATGAGACACCAAAAAGAGCCGTTCTCTTCAGTTTTATCACGGTTGTAAACCCCGGAAAGGAGCGTGAACGAGAACAAACATGGCTCACGCATGGGGCTTTAATTCCTTGTTTGAACTGTGAAGAGGGTGAGCTTGGTCACTCGCGAGTACCGAATAGCCGGTACGACGGAGTACGGTGTAAATCACACATCACTCTTTGAGACAGGTATTCGTGGGCCCTTGATGAATGAGAGGACCCTCTTATTAACACTTTGCATCCGAAGAGGTCAAAAATGATGCAAATCTGATCAGAGTGGAGTGGTCCCATTAGAGGGGAAATGTGAGGAATCCGAACCCAAGGACACGTTTTGGCACGTTGTAAAAATGTCGGAAGTAAGTTGGATATAAAAGAATGAGGTGTGCATTACAAGACAGATGCGCAATATGCGCTACTCAAAGAACCGAAGCCGACGGGCGGTTCGTTTCGGCAGAAAATCACCTGTCGTCAGACGGAGCCGCGCATTGGATACATTGCACACGGGAGACCAAAAGTTTGATATGAGTTGAAAAAAACGCGGTGATAGTTGGTAGGAAGTGGGAGGATTGGCTTTGTTTGGATTAATCGAGCAAACATAATCGTATCTTGAAATGTCTCAGTAGATAAACGAAAGACGACATTGATACTGTGCCATTTGCCATCGTGTTGACATACACACTTCAAAGAGCCCTCTTCTACGTGTTCTTCTTCTAGATTCTAGTACCATAATGAGATGAGCTTGTCGGACTAAAGATTAGAGGCTGCTGCGAGTACAAAAGACATGAGTGGGCGGCTTGGCGGGATTTGTGACACACCAGAACAATAGCTTAAGGGTTAATGAGGGAAATTGGGTGGAAATGGAAAAGGAGAGCTAATTCAGAAGCACGCAACGGATCTTTTCATCCAGCCGAACTCGGAGACAAAGGAAAGACGGCAATTTGGAACTAAGCGAGTAATTTCATACAAAAGAGCAATTTGTCAAACAGTCACTTTCGAAAAGCACATGTGCTCAGAGCTCCAGCCAAAAGTGTGAAACTGCGCGGGTTCGATAGGCGCAATAAGCCGTTAAGCAGGACAGACTCGTCGGGTAAAGATTCGATCAAAATAATTTGGCGGGTTAGTGCACCGCCATCAAGAGTAGATGATCAAATAGATCGCAACTCAACAAATGAAAGCACCACGCAAACATTCAATTGCATTCTTATCTTGATAATTGTTAATTTCCGCACTGATCGAGTTGATTTCCACTTTTCTCTTGATGAAAAGATGTTACAAGTCATCCCCCTCACAACTATATCATCTTCAACTTTTCCCAGAAATGTTTTCGGAAAGGGCTGCATTTCTTGGGGAACCGATCAAAATTAGCTCAATTGAACGGGAGTTGCACTTTTCTGTCGGTTGACCACCTGGAAAAAAGGCTCTGAAAAACGCAGTCAAAGTTTGTATAAATAGTCACAACTTTGCATTGTCAACCAGACACTTCACTTGTTCACAATGGAGATCCTCACTGTTGTTGTTCCGGACCTCATCCGTTATTCGAAGCCATATTTCATGGAGAACTCGCTCTTCCAACAAATTGAGCACATACGTAAGGGTACTCTGCCAGCTGCTGTTGGTCCTCACCCAGTGCGTACAATGGTTGACGGGATCGACTATTGTGCTTCTGCGGTTCAGGTACTCCAGGATACATGAGATTGACTTTTCAATAACTAATTTGAGGTGCCAATTGCCACACAAAAGAAGTGGAACTTGTTGTTGAACGACTGCGAGAAAGTCCCTCTTACTTCAGATCTGCTCTCTCAAATTCTGGGAGAGGATACTGTTTTGACGTTGGGAAAAAACAAGGAAGGCACTATGTTTTTCCTTCTGGCTGACCGTAATCCTGAGAAAGTGGGACCAAATCCTTTCGTTGCGTACAAAGCCTCTTTCAGGTTTCTCATGCCCCCGAGATTACAAAGGTCATGGCCGCGATGGTCCAAATGACTACCAACCTCAAGTTGCGCGAGCTGAAGGAGATTGAGCAAATCCGGCTTCCAATGGAGTTGGCTGGAAGCTTTTTGTTGAGTGTGAAGTGTGAAGAGAATGGAAAACGCTCTCTGGAGCTCTTCGACGAAAACATGACTCAAGTCGGATTTGTCAACGGATTCGTCTGGAGAGATATCGTTGTTTAAAGAGCGCAAGTGAAACTACTTTATTGCTTTAATTTGAAGTAATTGAATGTGAACGGAATGAAAACGTTTTTGTTCAGAAGTTGTTTTGTTCGAAAGTAAGTGTTGAAGGTTTGGACAGAAGATTTTGTTCAAATCACAAAGTGGAAAGTACTCGAAACTGAAAAAGAAAGAAAACTAGTAGTGAAAATGAAAGAACAAAATGAGTTGCAAATACGAAAAGACATGTTTGGAAAAAAATTCATCGGTTTCAAATGGATGGCAATCTTTCTGGAGTTGGCGAGTTTACACGGTCATCTGAAAGTTTACTGTCATGAAAACCTCACTTGATGCCAATTTACCGTCTGTTGTAGACTCTGCGGACGAAGTTGGATACTTCTCTCGTCCGTTTGTAATAATTGGGAGTGTAACTGGTTCTGATCTTTTTCTTGAAGCGGATAGTAATCTAAACATTATTTGAAGTAACTTCCAAAGCTTTTCCAAATCCTACCGTTCTTCCATGACTATATTATTGTTGTTGTTGATTTTCGGAAGTAACATTGAGTTCCACGACACAGTTGTTTGGATGTTTTTCAGCGGGAGCAGGTGATAATGGAACTGGTTTTTGATCACACGGTACTCTTCCTCTAGTTTTTTGCGATCACCCTCTGGAAACTGACACAATAAACGAACATACAGATATTTCCTCCCAACCGTCTAGCTTTCCATCAATCAATTTATCAGCTACTAATTCATATTTCTGAAGTTTCGCAATCGACGTGTCAGTTCTATCCATAATAAGACCTTTGATCGCAAGATCTGACAAGGCGGATATTTCTGCAAGAATCGAGTTCTTCGAATAACCAATTACACCGCCCACTCTGTGCTTCTATTTCGGCCATCTTCACCATCAACTTTACTACTTCTCGCTGCTCATTAGTAGCTGCCAGACTCCGCATCCTCGATTCCAGCCCACTCGCATTCTCTTCGCCTTTCCGGAGCGCCTTCTCCACCTTAGTCCGTTGATCAGATAGTTCGGCAAGGCGCGCTCGCTGGAAAACAACAAATGAACGTGACCGGTTCTTCTTGAAACATTTCAGATCACATTTACAAGGTGTCACTGAAATTCATTGTTGACTGACACTGGTACGTTGTGTTTCCTCTCACCCCACTCTCTTTTGCCCTACTTCTCCACCATTTCCTGCACTAAAAACTAGAAACCACTGACAGTCATCATAATGTACGTAAGTTGCAACAAAACACAATAACACCTCGTATATACTGCACCTGCACCCAGTTGTTATCAGTTGTCTCTGTACCTGAACTTCCCCATCCTGTTTCAACCGTTCTATACTTTCCGCAGTCTTGTCTTGGTTATGCTTCTCCCACGCATTTATGATGGCGTTTTTGGAGATGAGTGACATCTCCAGTGCATACGCCTCCTGATTCACCGCCATTAGTCTTTCTCTGAATTGTATCGCATTTCCTTCTCACATCTCACTAGCTTAAATTACCTCAATCGTTTCTGTTTATCCGATAATGTCATGTATTGCTCCTTGAGCTGTGTGAAAAGCGAGCCTCCCCGCCCACGGTCCATCTAAAAATGAAACTAATTTATGACATGACATGTTGTATCTAACCGGCATCTGAGGCGCCCTCGTCAAGCTGCTATTCCTTGAGATAGACTTCGGCTGAGATCGGCTCACGCCTCTTTCCGGTATCCCATTTCTAGCGGCCACTGAAAAGAAGAAGAAAACATGAGGAATATGCACATGCCGTGCATCCAGCGACTTACAGCCTGTAATCGATGACGAATTCTTCATCTGAGATCCCATTTCCTTCCTAATTGCTGTCATTGCTTCCGCGTAAACCTGATCCGCAGAGGCGGGACGATTACGAATTGGCTGAAAAAGAGTTAGTTCCGATTGGCATCAACTATGTTTCCGGCACTTTATTTATGATATTCATCGCCCGCGACGCGTACATCAGTGTGTTGTAAGTCTCCTCAAAGTTCAGACTTGACGGCGTGACGTGGGCTATCATACATGTCTTTGCAGTGCCTCCTGAAAGCGCTTCTCGTTTAGAGCCTATTCATGCCAATCATAAGACCCACCAAGCGAATCCTTCAATAACCTCGTCAACTTGCTGTCTCTGTAGTTCACATATTTTGTGGTCTCTGAAAAAAGTTCGAGATGAGATGAATAGATGGTCCCTTTCAATTCTCTTTCATTTTTCCATTTTCTGCGCTCTCAAGCGCATTTCAAAAAGAAATCCATCTCCGTCCCCATCCATCTTTCCATCCAAGGAAGCCCTTTCCCATAAAACTAAATTCACTTCAAGTATCTCCGGAAAAAAGCTCTCAACTCACTCGATGCCAACGAGTTAATGACATTCCCAAGTGCCAGCAACGAGCGATTTATTGCCGCTCCTTCCTTCAGCCGGATACCTCGGTTCTAAAGTGAAATGGACATTCTCAAGATGTGAATAAGAGACGAGGAGACGTACTTGAGTATTTGAAGCTCTCTCCGAACCGGCCAAATCTATCATAAACAGTTTACTGTGCAGGGTCTGGTTCTTGACAATCATCACCTGAAAGTCGACTTTCCAATCAAAATACACAAGATCCCTTGGAAGTCTCAAATTCACAGATGTAATCTGAACTCGGCAAGCTTCTCGAATTCAATTCCCTCCCCCTCAACCCCTCAAGTTTGTTTTCTTTCCATATCCGATCTCCCCACTTCCTCCTTCTTATTCTCTGACTTTTCTGCTGCTTTGTCAGATTTTCTCAGATTTTCTTCTTCTTTTTCGTTTTCCTACTCCCGAAAAGACACAAAAATCAAGTGCGTGGTCGGGGGGTGAATCACAGATTGAATCTTGCCTGAAGCAACGCGTGACTCCTCGAGCTCGTCTTATTCGCCATCGTCTCTTCCTGAGTGCGACGCAGATTGCCTTCTTGCAATATTTGCATGATCTAAAACATAAGGGGATTACTGTAGCTCAAAGGCCAGACATATTGCCACTTCAAAATCCATTTTTTCTACTCATTCACAAGAGAGTTCGAAAGGACAAGTTGCTCAAAACACGTACCCTTGAGAGGTTCGGGGCTCTGACAGAAGACAACCCAGGCACTCGGATGTTCCCTCGCTCGTCCTCCAGCAGTTCAAGATCTCCGCCAGTTGGATTGAGAAGATCTCGAATGATCTCATTGTATATCTCCTAAACAATAGAACATTGCTTCTTGTATTATTATGGGGTTTTACCATGTAAGAAAGAAGGACATGATACTGATTGTCAAGTTTCTCATAGAGAGCTTTGGTCATCAACGTCATGAGTCCAGGTCTTTCTTTGGTTCCTATCATGGTAAACGTTTTTCCGGATCCAGTGGCTCCATAAGCAAAAACAGTTGCATTGTACCCTTGAACAACTGAATCAATGATAGGCCCTGTCGTGGTTTCATGGACATCCTCCTAAAAATTCAGCATGTTTCTCAAGTTGTCATCTGATGAATACCTGATTCGAAACGGCGCCGAAAGTAGCATCAAACTCAAATTTCCTTTCATGCTGCCTGTTTTGTCTCAAAATATTGTTCTCGAACTTTTCCGGATCAACCAATAACACTCTCCTCTTATCCAATGGGAAAACACATTGAAATGCTTTCCTGGCTTTTTCTGCATTGTTTAATGGTCTTACTCGTACTACGACCTGAAATTGATATCATGTTGACGTCATTCATTAACAGAGCATCAAGAAAGATGAAGCAACTTGTTTGTTTGGAAAAAAAATTTGATGAGCATCTCATTAGCGATGAAGGTTAGCTTCATCAGTAAAAAAAGAAAAAGCTTGGGTAATGATTTTGCCTAATGCTCGTTAGTACTCTGTCGTTGAGTAAACGTCCAAAAACCGGATCTTCGTCCCTTTCCACCATTTTCCATTTTCTTAGTGTACAACTTGAAGTCCTCTCACAATGGGTTCTAGTAGTACTCTCGATAGGTCACCACTTTCATCTTCCCCTTCTCCAAATGTCCTCTACTAGTACAACTCAGCCATTTTTTCGTATATACATTTGTGGTCCCGCTCGGACTTGGACGAACAAGAATAAAGAAAAACGTCGTCCGTTTTTGAATAGTTGACCACAAATTGCTTGGGCACTGCTGTATATGATGCAAATGTGTACACATAGTTATGAAAAGGAAGTAGAAGAAGAAAGTGGGACAGCATTTCTGGATAAATAGCAATTTCAATGAAATACAACTAGTGGTTATGCTAATTAGTGAAAATAGGCTGTTGAGTCAGCTACTGGAAAACAGCGTTGGTTCTCAGGTTTAAGGAAATTGCGTAGTGCTACGTCACAGTTCCACAAATCTCCGCTTAAGAATGTAAACATTATGGAGTTGGAAAAGGTTCAAATTACAATGCGACCTCGGCAAAAGCCTGCAAAAAGTGTCTTTCCTACCATCGCGTTGGCTTCTGTTTCCGTCACTCTTGTTACTGTCAATGAGACAGAATGATTACAAAAATGATATGCTCTTCAGTGATTTCATTATAAAAGAAACGGCTACTTGCTACCATTTTCAATTGATACGTGTAGTTTTCCTACTTCCGCTGAAATTCCAATCATAACTACGATTCCAATTTTATTTCCAATTTGCGCTGTTTTTTCGTATATCCCATAGCTCCTTGATCATAACCCCGTTATTTCATACACATTTTCCGTGTTTTGTGCTGATTGCGAAAGACCAAGTCACACTTCTATATTTTCGTATTCCAGATATGCTAAGGCACATTGCTAATGACAACCCGACATGCACACGTTTTCGCGAAGTTTGTGTCCAAATGCGATTCATGAAACCAGGAAATCGAAAGAGTTGCAAAAGTGAGCCGGATGCAGAGTCGGTCGGTGATAGTGACTAGAGGGAAATGATAACCCGACACTGCACTTATTCGTAGTGGGCGACTAAATACTAAACAACTATACTTGGTCTTTTGGTTTTTGGTGACAAAAGCGAGCTATGATCGCTTACTTGTTGCTCAAAAATATCCTATTTTCCGAGACATCATTAGATACAATCCCCGGATGACTACTATTATTTAGGCATTTATTTGTCAGAGATAACTAGGCCAATCAAAAACTAACCGTGAGTTGTTGCTTTTGCATTTCCAGAATATCAACAAAAGTACAGTAATAGAGAGCAGTAGAGCATTTCTCAGCCAACCCAAGTGGCTAATGCCCGCACCGATTTGACTGCAATTTGCAAAGTCGCGGGGGAGACCTTCTATCGCACTTTCTTTATGAAAAACCACAACGTGCCGGACAGCTCTCCGAAATCGCTACACTCTCAGCCTTCCATTCTTTTTCTATACCTGCTCTCTACATAAAATTCGGACGTCTCGCGCTCTCCTTAATAACTCGACTCGTTACCAGGCAACGCCTCGAAGCCCGGCGCTTTCGGGCTTCTTTCCGCCCGAGTGTATGTGTGTTGTCCGTCTTTTTGTTTGGCCACATTCGAATTGGCGGTCGTGCCGTTTGATTCGCAGGCTGGCAGGCAACGCAAGACCGCACCGCCTGTTCCATAGCCGACACCGAAAACGAGGAGACGGAAAAGAAAAAGTATGGGTGGGAAGAGAGTGCGCAAAGTTGGAGGTTTTGGGTATTGAAAAGAGAGAGAGATACTCTGAGTCTCTGCTTCGACAGTGCTCTCTGAGGCTCAGTATTAGAATACCCAATGAAGGTTCGGCTCCCTCTTGATGGTCTCGATTTGGTGAAAAATAAGCAGGCGCATTACAGTTGGAGTGCCAGAGAAAAGTGGGTATTCCCTTGTTGGTGTGTTCATTATTCTCTAACAGCTATACTTCTAACGCCATCATGGGTAGAGCTGTAAACGGTATGTGCGTGTGTGATTCAGTTGACTAATTTACCCCTATGTTCGAAACAACACTTATTTGAGTTTGCTTTGCTTCTCAGTTTCAGTTTTTTCAGCCCCAAAAACATTCCCCTACTCAAGTAACCCTCGAAAAAGGAACATTTGACAAGGAAAAACTGTGTTTGGTAAGAATCTGTCGACGAAGAAGAGAAAAAAGGAAAATCAAGAGGAAAACGAAAAAAAAGACGCATGTGTAATGCCTTCCGTTTGACTCTCAAACCTCTTTTCCCGGAGAGTAGTCTACCTTTTATGTAACACATCGCACTGAGGATAATGAGTGAGGGAGGGGTTACGGATAAATGAAAAGACGCAGAGTGTGATAAAAAGAGACAATAAGATAAAAAGGAAGATGCGAGAAGACGTGCGCAGACGAGTCGAGAAGTGCATTACGAGAGATTAATAAGGTAGTCTCTAATGATGCTGAATAATCAAGGGTGAAGCTTTGGGGCTTTTGAATGCGGATATGGATATTCGACGAGGGATCGGAATGCACTTTGGATACTTCTTATACGTCACACCGTCATAACGCATAACACATCAGCAACACGCGATGCCGGAACATTACAGCAGGTGCTTCGTGTGCCATTGCACCTGAACCCTTCACTCCCTTGCTTATTTACGATTCCTGCTAAATCTATGCATTCTGTATCGGAAGTGGCGATTATTCACGGCGTCGTATCAACAACAACCGCACTCTTCGTATTCCTCCCGAGAAGATCTTCTTCTCCCTTTCTCCGTCATTCTCACTCTCGCCTTCAACGCCAAACCGTGAAAACTTTCCACGTTTTGTCGTGTTATTGTTCCAGTGTTTGGTTCCTTCAATTTCTTCCCTGTCTTCTACATGGGTTCGTCCCATCGACCGAAAACCAGGGCTCTTTTTTGTTCTTGACAAGTGTATTCTTTGGAGAGCCATCCAAAACCTGCAGAATTTATGAGTTTCAACTTGTCCCTCGGCGCCTGTTGAGAAGAAGATTCATCATTCTGGTTCGGTGAAAAGGAAAAGGCAAAGATCTCGTTCTTCATGGGTTCTTCTCACTGGGCTCTCTGGGCTCTTCAGACTCAGTGGGCTCGACTTGAAGAGCTTCCGTTTTTTATGCTTCTTCTTCTTTTTCTCCACTCCTCCGCAGATATTTTCTCATTTCTTGTTTTCATCTCTTCCTCTCCTCCAGAACCCACCTTCTGTTCATTTTTCCTCCTGTTTATTTGTAATATTTCTCCAGACACTCGTGTGATGTAACTAACCTTTTGTCACAATTTTCAACTCGAAACCCAACCAATTGTCTTGATCCTCTCAAGACACTGCAGTAAAATCCAATTTCTTCTCCCCTTCCGCTCCCTGCGCTCCATCTTTTCATTTCGGTGGCCTTCACTCGGTCGGATAATTAGATTTGACGTTCGGTGGCCCAAATGGCGTGTTCGGTAATCTGGTTTAGCCGCACATTCTGTGCTAGAAAATCTGTTTTTTTCTGAAAGACGGGAGCCACAATACGATTTATGTTTTGCTCCTTTTCTCTTATTTCCTTGGTTCGTTTCGTATTGTCTTTCGCTCCTTTTTCGCCAACTCTTTGCCACGTCAACACTGCTTTTGAAACCAAACATTAGGAACAAACCGAAATTTGCATCGGAAAGGAATATATAATTTGTGTGAAAGTCAGACGGAAGCATAGAATACGTAGAATGGAGAGACAGACGTGGATGTGTTCAGCTATTGAGCTGCATATTCACTAGCATCAATAATTTATGAGTGCTGAAAAAAGCGTACATCACAAAGCAGCTCCTAAAGCAGTTCAGTTCCCCACTTCCACTCTCCATTTCCAATTTCCTTTCTCGAATGCAAACTCCAGTGAACCAATCGGATCGATATGTGTGTCAAGTGGCAGTGAGCCGGGCGGACGGGCATCTCCGCGGAGACGGCCGCTGTTCCGCCGAACGACAAACACAGTCACATGAGGGTCCGACCAGATGGCCTTACCCCGGCACTTCTCCCTCAGCTTTTTGGTTCCTTCCCAGTCCCCAGAGCCGGCCTGCCCAAAAGTGTGCAAACCACGTCATTTTTGACAACGCCCACTTTTCAACCATTTCTCTCCCCAATTCTTCCCCAGTTTTCGATGAGTGAAAAATGGGTTTTCTGTTTTTTTCTGTCTCTCAAAGACGCGTTGTTTTTCGACGAACAAGTGGTCCATAAAACAAATGTCTTCGCCAATGTGGACAGAAATTGTGCAAGCTTTTTCTTCTCTGAAGCCGTCGAGAGCGATATTGCTAGGTAACAGACTGTAACCAAGGTTTCCGCCGGCTTCACAATGCCACCAACGCCAAACTTTTCCCTCTCTCTTTAATCCGATTTCTCCTTCTGCCACAAGCTTTCTCAGTTCTCGCTCCAAGTTATTGACAAATTTTCTTTTCCTCTCTCACTTCCTTCTTGAGAAAATGTGGTATTGGTGACCGCAGTGGTGTGGAGAGATGGCAGGAGAGGAGTTGAGTACTACGTCAAGGAAGGCGGTGGCCTGGAGTAAATTCTCGTTTCGTTTTTTCCGCTCTTCTCTTTTTTGAAGCAAGCGACTCAATCTTTTGGAGTGAATGAAATGAGTGTGTCTTTGGCGGCACGAGAAGTAGACCCGGCCCGAAGAGGCGGAAGGCTGCTGTGCTCACGTCTTCGATTTGCTTACATCATGCCAAATGCGCGAGAAAACGAGCAAAATAGGCGAAGCAGAAGGAGAAAAAAAAAGAAAAAAAGAAGACTGGCAAAAAAAGAGAGCTTCTTCTCCAACTGCTATTGCTATTCCTTTTCCCATTCCTATTCCAGCCGAAAACTCGGCCGACTACTGAAGCTCCCTAACGATGAGCTCGGCTTTTCACTATTCTCTCGCGTTTTTTCTCTTTCCTTTTTGGTTGACTCGGGTTGTGTGAACCAACATGCTACTCAATGTTTTCTCTATTTCAAATCAAATTTAGTCTGATCAGTTCCCAGAACCGTTCGTTTCGCGGCCATCCTCAACCATAGATTAAAAAACGAGAAAGAGGTCGGATGTCGTCAGTTCGTATTAGTAAATCCACCAATTACCTTCCGCGCAATAAAGTTCAGACAGGCCCCCGGCAGGTCAGCTGGTCGGATTCAATTCTGCAAGTTGAAGTCGTCTTCTCATCCGTTGACCACATAATCATAAAAAGAAGGAGATGACGGGGGTTTAATGGTCTCGCGAATTCCAAACCTGATCTTGTACCGATCCTTCAAAAGACAATTGCTTTTCTACAAGATTTATGTGAGACGTTACGTGGACTGCGGCCAAGAGCTTCTTTTTCTCCGTTCGGAAGCCTTTCAAGCAACTGCATACACTTCATCATGTTGTTCAGGGCCGTGTATAGTAGCATAAATCACATGCCTCCTCACTCTCAGTTCTCTTACCAAATCGCTGCCAATTTCGGCTGAGTGGGAGCAATAACACCGCAAATTGAGGATACTCAGTGCCAGTTCTCAAAATTTGCCTTATATTCTTTTCAAAATGGCTCCAATTCAGTCTTACTGTGGAATTCTCGCCTTATATACGCACATTTATTCCGTCTCTTGTAGAATTGGACATTGGATTATCAAACTCGAGGTTTGTCACATTTGCTCTCCGTTTATCCAACCAAGCAATATGTTTGCTCAACTTGCGTCAAAAACGTTTGGTTTCCGGGTTCAGCCAGGTTATCCACAATTGTGCGGCTTCCCAACAATACATGGCCGTACGTGTTCCTGGCCAACCGCCTCAGGCCGTTCGTTCTGTTTGCGCATGTCTCTCTCTCCCACCAACCTTTTTGCGGCTAGCGCATGCGCCGTGGGAACTGTGAAGCTTTTCGTCACGCATCCAGCCGCGCATTTTCGTTTTCTTGACTAACGGTCTCTAGACCAGTTCACAAATTGTTTGTCGGTAGGCCTGTCTGTGGTTCTATGCCAACAACACGCCGCCAACGTGAATTATTCGCCATGCCTTTCACTACTAGAGCTGCAGGCGGCGGTTTATAAAATATGCAAAATTCGACGGCGACGGCGGTTGGCAGACAACGTCAGAAACACAGAGTTTTTTGAGACACAGCACGTAAAATCCGCCGTCTGGCGCCTGGCTAGAATCGATTTCCGTTTTTGCTTTTTTATTCGTTTTTAGAGATTGTATGGGGGAGAAATCTGGATTCAGTGATTCATAGGTCCGTGGAGACAGTATACAATCATAACGTCATGTCTATGTTACTATCCCCACGGTTTCAGATTTCCTCATCCAAACATAGCTGTATTTTCCCAGAGCTTCAGCTCTCCTGTCTGGCTCTGTTAGCTGTAGTGTCGTCACTTTGGTTCTTCTTGCCATTCAGTTCTATAACTTTCTCACACATTTCAAAAACTTCCTTGTTGAAAAGGAAAGTGTGAGTCACTGAGTCAATCTCTGTCCATGTCCCTACAAAGGTACGTTTGTTGCTTTCTGTATTCCACATATTGGATTTCAGTTATCGGAGTCTGGTGAATCAGAAACCAGCAATTTTCGACGTCAGAGCCAGAGAGCCAGCCCACTCTCGCATCCGCACTAGGAAAGCTTTCAATCTGAGCGAAATGGCACTCTCTGGCTCAGTCGATTCTCAATTTGAAGGAAGTCTTCTCGTTTTTCTGAACTCTGTCCATATCCATACACTTGGAGGCGGGACGAGATTCTTACCAAGCCAGCCTTTTTAAGATGACATTTGGAAAATGGGTTCGGTTCAAAAGCAATAGTCGTGCTTTCATAAAACTACCTAATTCAAACATCCATCTTCCTTTCCGTCTTCTTTTTCCTCCCGTCGTAGTTAGTGGTTCTCTCGAGACCACGCGAGAAAAGAAGGGTGGGCGCAACGAAGAAAAAAACAATTTCCCCCTCTCCGTCGTCGTCGTCGTCGTCGCCATCGTAGTCCCTTCTCCCTCTCCTCACGCTTTCCGTACATGATTCATCGGCTCCTATTTCGCCTTCGTTTTGCTTTTTTTTACAACACACGTATGGTTAGTCGGTTCTTGTTGGTCCAGTTGGAATCCAGAAACGAGTCAATGAATTCGTCAGGAACACGCAGACAATTGGGCTTAATCCGAGAAAGATTAGATCTGTCTGGAACGCATAACGGGTGGAAGCTTCATTCGTTCGCTTTTTACCTATGCCATGGGGGCCCGAGTGCCAATGTGCCGAATCTTCGTTGTAAATTGGTGCGAGCGAGATATCGGAGGCAAGCATTTCGTCAGATTGATAGGTCACTTTCTCCCGCCGTAATATTGATTTTTGAACTTCTAGTTTGATTAGTTTGATTACTTTCATTGCTTTGATTACTGCCCAATCACTGTTTATTTCCTTTTCCAATCGAATCGACTTATCGTGGAAAGAGAACGCAGACAGGTTGTTCTCAAGAGTTCTCAAGTTTTATGGAACTAAATCATGGTTGTCGTCGAGACATAAACTGTACTTTTCAGTCTTGTCTAGCCCTTTCCGGTCAGACGGCAAATTAAAAAGTACCCGACAAAAGTCTGCAGACGCGGACACGCGGTTCATTCAGATAACCATTATCATCAATCACTTTATTTACTTTCTTATCTTTTGAATTGAACAATTGGTAGGATGGAGACGATCGAGTGACAGTCAGATTCACAATTCATTTCAATGCGTTTTTTTATTCACTTCTATATTTCTTCGACTCGCCTCATAAAAATCCAATCCCCCTATCCGCCGGCCCACTTACTCCACCCACCCCTCCTCTTTCCCATTCTCCTCTCCTTTTCTAGTCGATTTCGACTTCTTCCCTTTTTGTGTGCAAAAAGAGTAAACATTTACCAATACGTTTTTTTGCCCTGGTCGCCTGCTTGGAAAATGTATGTGAGCCGAGGGCAAGTTTCCAAAATGCTGTACACTGATCGGGGCATTCATTCGGTTACCGCTCATCTCTTCTTCTCCGGCATCCATCCCCTCCGTCAAGAATCTGTTTCTTCTTATCACTCACCTCATTCATTTCAAACTTTTCTCTGCCTCTCTCTTTCTTTCTTTACTTTTCCTTTTCTTTGTTTTCTCTTTGTGGTTTTCTCCTCGTCAAACCCTCATCAACTTTTAAAAATCAACTGATTCTAGGTAACATCGCTTTCATGTCGGGTGGAAACGAAGAGGATCAGTTGGCACAGTGCCAAGCCTACGTTCAACGGCACAACGTTCAAC
The DNA here is from genome assembly GCA_900536315.3 of Caenorhabditis becei. NCBI lineage: Eukaryota > Metazoa > Nematoda > Chromadorea > Rhabditida > Rhabditidae > Caenorhabditis > Caenorhabditis becei. The sequence continues at coordinate 681,235 of LR539975.1, read as the reverse complement.
AACTCGTCAAAGAGGCCATTGGTACGGAATCTCGTCCGCATTCCCTCCCAGATGATCCTCTTTTTTTCAGTCGTTCTTTGCATACATAAACCCGACAACCCAGTTCTTTTCTTGAAGGACCACTTCGAAAAACTCAACGAGCAACGATCACAGGTCAGTTTCAGGGAACTCAGACCTTAAGAAACCGGAAAGATTTAAGTTCAAGGAACCAGTTCAGTTTTTGTTTTCTCGATCTTGAAGCCATAAACAAAAATCAGGCCACCACCTATAATAGGATTTTTTAGTTAGTCCATGTGTAATTGCTGGTGTCCGCAGGTGTTGTTTTGGCCAGAACATGCTCTCTCTAATTACTATTTTCCGTCCGCTGCTGACACTGGCTGAAAATAAAACAAACTGAAATAATGCAATTTGATTTGATTGAAGGATTAGGGTTACTGTAGCACTGTGATTTACTTAACAGACAACGTGCTATATGAAAAACTGAGACAAAAGGTCTCAGAAACCAACTTTGACATTGTCACAATGATGGATGACGACACGTTTGAGAAGTATGTATGTGTATGCAGACGAGAGTGTCTGAAACAAAAAATGTCTCGTTCCGCGAACAATCTGACCTGACGTCACAACAGATTGATGATAATTGGCGCCAACATTTGATACTATATGCATCAGCTGTTTTTTTGCGAGGTTACCAGTAACCGGAGCTGAGCTCAGTCCCTAATGTTGCAACGCGTGCTCCTTGTACCGAACTATGTTGACACTTCTTATCGGAAGCGTACGTAATGACAAGCCATAAGCGCATTAATAGTTCTAGAACAACCTGGAGAACAATTTGCATCGTACGCAACACTACGAATTGCGAAACTGATAACTCGCAATGTTGCAATGTGTCTAACCAACCAATTTCCGCTTTGAATGATCAAAATTGTTACAGTAGGTGTCCTAGTATTCAAGACTTTATGCATGACTAAAAGTTTTCATATTTCATCTATTCTCCTTCTCCGCTCCCACCAGCTTTGCCATTTCTCACATATTCTTTGTGCCAGATCTCGCATCGGCCACGAAGTCGAATTTGTAGCTCGTATATATTTTTCCATCTGAAAACGAAAAAGAAATCAAACATCCACGAGTGTGTGAGCCACTTTCCGGCTCACTCGCTTTCGACTACTTGGTTTTTCATGGAAAACCGACGTCATTCTTTCCATTTGAGCTCTCTGAGAAAACTGAGAAAGTCCTGCCGATGAATTTTGTGGTAATGAGATGCAGTAAGAGGATGAGCAGAAGAGGCAAGGCAAGAGTTCATGCAAATTAGGCCATTTTGCCGCTTCTTTTTCTTGCCCCATCTTTTAGCTCCTTCTCACATTTTCCCACAAGCTTCGAAATCGATGGAAGATAGAAGACGTTGCTTCTCATCGTTTTCCGTTTTCCGTTGCTCTCAGAAAGCTGTGTGTGTGCTTCTGTGCATGTGTGTGTGTGTGTGTGTGTGTGTGTCGTTTTTTGTCAAGACCCTCTGAAGAAGTCGGTCGGAATAGTAGTTGGGGAAGGATGAAGCAGAGCGGATAAGGCACCCGAAAAGAGAAGAAGAAGAAGAGAAGGCAGAGAATGGCCCCGTTGAGACGAGTCCTCCCAATGAGCCTCCAGAGCTGTCCATTGAGCATCGAGCGCCCGCAGCCATGGGCTCAGCCGCCGTCGCCTGCACGAGGTCCCGTCGTTGTGAAGTGGAGAGTAACAAAGAGCGGAGAAAGGCCCTCAGGCAGATTTCTCCGCGGCCATCTCTATTTTCTTCTTTTTCTGCTTCTGCCTTTTTAGATTTCAGATCCTCACTTTTTGCCATCTTTCCCATCTTCATAATTTTCTCAACCTTCCCGACAATCCAATTTGTCATGCTAAACTTTTGGTTTGTCTCCCCATTCCCATTAAACACAAAGAAGTACCCAAAACAAGTCTTCTAGAGACAATCAATTCATCTTCGAGGGTCAGGTGGAACACAAAAATTGGAAACAATAACTTAACGTCAGAGGTTCTGAATCTGCCCGAATCAAACACCAACCATCTCTGTTTTTCAAAGATTCTCCCCTCCCACTATCTAATTTTCAAGACAGTACGGTAGTGAGTGAAACTGGAAGTAACTTTCGCGTGGAACCTGTCAAAAATTGTTGTTGTGTCGAAATTAGCTGAGGGGGACGATCTATTCCTCTTTTCCTCTTTCTGCCAGCAAATTTCGATGCAAATGGGCAAGGAAAATTAGGGAGAGGAACCCGTCTTTACTTTTCATGCATACAATATTAGACGCTTCAATTTTTTCGACTCTTCCTTCTCCAACATTTCAAAACGTTGGTGCAGCGATACACTTGGTCTTCCTTCTCCAATTTCCATATATATAGTTCATTTCTCCCACACTCGTCACATTCATACACCCCTCCTCCGGCTTCTTCCTCTCAGTCAGTTTTCTTTCTTTTCCGTTTTCAAATCAAATTCAATAATCGAATAAAATGTGCCCCGAAGGCCGTCGAAGAAGCTGGGTTTTATGGCCTATTCATAGAGAGGAAGAGAGAAAGAAAACGATAAACAAGGCCAGCCGGGAGGCGTCAGAGATGCAGAGAAGTGATCGGAAGACAGAGTCAAGCTTCGTCCCCGCCAGCGGAAATAAAATGAAATGCATGCTTCGGGTCATAATTTTTCCGCGTCGTCCATCGATTTTTCAATTCCCGTTTGCCTGCTTTCCCTCCTTTGCCTCAAGACGTTGTCCGCTACAAACCATACACGCATGTAGTCGTAAATTTCCTTTTTTCCCCGCGTGATTTCTGTCTGGACACTGACATATAATTCACGAAAAACATTTTTCGTGTTTTGACTTTGACTTCTTCACTGATTTTTCTTTCCTCAAGATTTTTCGAATCAGCTGACTTTTTCTTTCTGACACAACGTTTCCAGACTCATAACACCCGCTCTAGAGGCAAAGTGACTTTGATGTTTCTCGCGGGGTGGAGCTTGGAATCCGGAATCCCGCGAATCTAAGTATAGCCTCGGGGGCTTTTTTCAAATGTTTTCAATGTTTTGCCAGCTTTTTCCCACTGCCCACTGCTGACGTCACAAAACCAAATGTACAGTGTGAGGCTGCTTATGAGATTTTCGAAACATGTTAGAAACGAGGAAAATGTGCACTAGCTCGCGCATTTTCTGGTGTCCGTTTCTTTTCCTTTTTCCAAATCTTGTTACATATCTTCTTGTCAGAAAGTTCTCCGACCAAAAATCCAAGCAGATCTGTTTTCGGAAAAGAGAAGTTGGCTGCCAAGTAAAAGTTGGAGGCCCACTACAAAACACGCAAGAATTGCTTTCTCTGAAATTGACATTGTTCCTTCCGATTGTTGTGCCGGGCCGGTGTTGCAGAAACAAAAACATTCGCACGCCTTCAATTAGGTCTTGTGTGAGAATTGTTTTTTGTGGTGGTCTCGACAGCGCTCACAACTACAGCCGACTACGTACTTCTCAAGTTAAGCCGTGTTTTATCATCATTCCACAGTTTCCCTCTTTCTCTTCTCCTCATGTACCACCTCTATTTCTTCAAGATATTTGAATTCCAATTCCCCCTTTCCACTATACTCCTACTTCCACCTGTCCAGCATTCCTCACTCTCGTCTCGTTTCTTTCCGTAAAACCTCTTGATACAATCGATCACGTTCACTCTCTAGAGGTATTGCCACCGGGGAATGAGATGGGGCAACAGCTGAGCAATCGTCGAAACTCGCAGGCCGTCAGCGCCGCAAAAAACACGAAGGAGACTAAAGTCAAGGTGATTTTGAAACTTTCAAAGTTTGTCATTTGAGCCTAGAGCATGGGTCCCTTGAAGATCTTTGGGAAAGGCGTTGAAACATTTTTGCGCCGAAATGTCATGGAAAAGAATTCCGAGTCTCGAATCAAGCCTCCCATGGGAAAAAAGTTTGAAAAATGAATTCATGACGTCTCCGACAACTTTTTGGTTCCTTTCCGCAAAAGATCCATCTGATTGACCCCTTTGTGGTTTATCCCATCATTTTGTTGTGAATGCATTTATTTTGCGGTCGGTCACAATTAAATACTTGAGTGTTATAATTGGCGGAAAGTGTGACGAAAGAGTCGACCGGGCGGCCAGGAATGCATGAGAGAAACGCCGAGAGACAAAACTTTCGACCGCCGACGCCAACTGGCTCGCAGCGAAAAAAACACAGAAACCGGAGGCAGATGCTCAGTTGAGTTCATCTGAGCGAAATGGGGAGAAAAATAATAAGACGTCTGTCAAAATGTTTGGAGACATTCACTGGATGAATGATGAGCGGCTGGTTTGGGAGCCAAAAAATGAAGGAAGGGTTGGGCTGGAACCTTGATGGAGTGAGAAGCGGAGACAGCGGCCGATAGAGAGAGTGGCGTGGCTTTGGAGCACATTAGACGGCGGCCGATAGCAAACCGGGGCTGGCTCACTCGGCGTTAGATTGGCTCCGTGAACTCGGCATTTCTCCACTCTAAAGGTTTCATACCCTGCCGTTTATCTCACTCTGTTGACTCGAAACATGCACACGGTGAGTGAGCAACTAGTCACTGTTTACCAGTGAACCCGTGTACCAGTACCTGATTGTGTTTTTTGGCAAATACTCAAAAAAGACACACACACACCTTTCGGTTGGGTATTTGTTTTTCATCGGTAAGGCGCGGCCTTTAGCGACCACTAGAAACACTCTCAAACCCCCGGCCGCCGCGACTTTTCCGCTTTCCCGAGAAACGTTTTGTTACAATCAATAGAAACGAGTAATTCACCAAAACCTGGCGACCCACTTAATTCGATTTCAAGGTTAACGTTTTTAACGGAAAAAGGAGGGTTGGCGGCCAAAAAGGCAAAAATAGGTAAACTGACAAATTGACTGAACTGGTTCCGGTACTTTCTATTTTTACTTACTGGCTGGCTCTACTAAATGGTTGGTTTTATCTAGATCTGCTAGGCGGCGGGAAACGTTTATAAACTGAGTTAATTATAGGAAGGAGGACATCAGGATGTTCCTGAGGACGATGACATCATCGTCGAGCCGCCAAAGAGATCCGGCGGACGTAGAACCGGAATCTCGGCCGAGCCAATTAAGGAGGACGACACCGAGTACAAGAAGGTCGTGATCCCGAAGGATGACGCCACCCGGAAGTCGCTCGAGGCCGCTATGAGGAAGAATCTTCTCTTCGCTCATTTGGAGGTGAGTAACCGTCTCTAATGCACTTCCGCATGAGTCCAAATTATAGGAGGATGAGCAGAAGACCATGTACGACGCCATGTTCCCGGTCGAGAAGCTTGCTGGAGAGACCATCATTGAGCAAGGAGAGGAGGGAGACAACTTCTACGTCATCGACAAGGGAGTAAGTTATCACAACAGACAGCTTTTCTCCGGACGTTTGACTTATCTCGCTATTCCTTCCAGACCGTTGATGTCTACGTCAACCACGAATACGTTCTCACCATCAACGAGGGTGGATCTTTCGGAGAACTCGCTCTGATCTACGGTACTCCACGTGCCGCTACCGTCATCGCCAAGGTACACATTGTCACAGACAAACTAATTGTCACACGTGAATTGTTTAGACTGACGTGAAGCTGTGGGCCATCGACCGTCTGACCTACCGTAGAATTCTGATGGGATCAGTCACCAAGAAGAGAAAGATGTATGACGAGTTCCTGTCGAAGGTCCAGATTCTGGGTAAGAGCAAAGAAAAGAGAAAGGATCGAACTCATCAATCATCTTACAGCCGACCTTGACCAGTGGGAGCGCGCCAACGTCGCTGACGCTCTTGAGAGATGCGACTTTGAGCCAGGAACCCATGTGGTTGAGCAAGGACAACCAGGAGACGAGTTCTTCATCATTCTTGAGGGAGAGGCCAATGTGCTCCAAAAGAGAAGCGACGACGCTCCATTCGACGTTGTTGGACATCTTGGAATGTCTGACTACTTCGGTAAGGCTAGTCGTGGAGTACTGTATCTGACGTGCACCTTTCAGGAGAGATCGCTCTTCTTCTCGACCGTCCACGTGCCGCCACCGTCGTCGCCAAGACTCATCTCAAGTGCATCAAGCTGGACCGCAACCGCTTCGAACGTGTCATGGGCCCAGTCCGCGAGATTCTCAAGAGAGACGTCTCGAACTACAACTCATACGTCAAGCTTATGACCTAAATGATCTTGCGCCCTCTTTACTTCTCTCGGACACCCCCTTCTCTCCACTCTTCACGCTTTTCCTTCTTTCTGCCAAATAGAGTCTCACACCGTATTCGTAAACATCCTCCACTAATTTCTCACTTCCTCTCTGTCCGTCCCCCTTTCCTCCGACTTAGAATTCTAGCCCTCCATCCCATTTTCAGTCACTATTTCTTGTCCGTCCCGGCTTAGCTGACTAGTCAGTGCTTGGTTCTCCCTTCTGTCCGTGACATATTTCGCCGCCCAATCCTTCTTCTTCATCTATTCTTCTAGTCAGTCTTTTCCCTTCTTGTCATTAATTTGCTCCTCATAGTCAATCCCTTTCTTTTCCGAACAACCCCCCAAATCCTAGTCACCCACCCTCTTTAAAAAAACAGAAAATGAGAAAAAAACAAACGTCTTTTCGAATCTAGACTACTAGTAATTTTCCTCACTTTGTGTTTCCCCTATTTGTGAAAAAAATCTCAAAAAAAAAAACAAAAAAAGAAACCCGATAATTTGTGTCCTTTTTTCTATCCGTTCCTTTTTCTTTTCGTCCTTTTCAAACTTCTTTTCTGTAGCTTTACAACCCTTCCCGTTCGGTATTTTATTTCATTTCCCACGTTTTTTGTGCTCTGACGAAAGCCCATCTGTTCGTCAGAGTTCCCTCCATCCCGAAGGTTTAAAAATAGACACCACTCCATTTCCTTCCACCCACGTAGTGAATGCCGATTCTTGTCTTTAATAATATGTAACATATAAGTTTATGTATAAGAATGCGCATCCTCACACAACTAACTTCCCTTTTCCACGCTTCCCAATTCTGAGCTCCGTTCAGTATTCTGAAGTTGGCGAACTTACCATCCTCCACCATCCAACACCCTCTTCCATCCTTTGACACCCCCAAACTTCCCCAACTTCATAACCCCCTTCTTCACTGGAAAATTGCTGTCATCCCGCCATCTCATACCCTGAATCCATCTAGGTTTTTCCATCGTCTCGATCACATTTTTCCATTAGAATTCTATGCTCCGAAATTTCTATTTGTCCCCCCCCACTCCACCCCAATGTTGTAAGCGATCTATAATGTAATCTTAGAAGTTTATTGGACTAATAAAATTTGGAAGTTGGTGTTTGTTCACAGAATATTGGTTGGTGGTCGATTGAACTGCACCCACCTACCAAACGATTAATCATGAATGCATCTAGCCACTTAATCATGTCCCCGTGGACAGATTCAGCAATTAGGAACTTTCACATTATCCTAAGATTTATTGAAGCAATTCCCTAGAAATGAGAGAATGATGTATACGAAAAAGCAGGGATTGGGAAGGAAGGAAATGGACACAAGTACCATCGGGATCGAAATACGTGGCCATGGAATGAGAATACGTGAGGACGGGAAGAAAATGGCAAATAAATAGAACATCGGATTATTATCATTATTACATTGACTATCAAAGAGAAAAACAAGTCATCTCTTAAAATCGGCTTGTTTTCTTCAAATAGTACATTTGTCTTTACCAGCAAAGATTTCTACACACTATACAGAAAGGGTTATGAGTCTGAGTATTATACAAGGGATTCATTGGCGATGTCTTCTCCATTCAGGAATCCGTCTCTTCTGCGGATCAGGAAGTTTCCTCGGAGCCATGTTCTGTCCAATCTCTGGATGACTGTCTCATCTTTCAAACGCCTTTCTCTCTGACCAACTGCGGCCACCAAACAGAGCTCCGAGCTGTCAGTGAGAACAATCTCGTGGTCGTGTCCTGCAGCGGATTTTGCAATCTGTTCGATCACAAAGTTCACCACCTGAAATTCACACAAACTTTGAGAAATGTCACATAAGAATCGGTAATTACCTCTCCAGCTTCAGTACTTTGAGTCACCGTCAGAGCAATTTTCGTGCCTTTTGCAACCTGACAATCATATCCCACGATGACGTTTATGGATTCCAGAAAGATTTTATCCTCTTTGATTTGTGGCCGGTCGGGGGTCAGATTCTTTTCTTCGAAGCCATTGGGGCTGTTCAGACTCGTGTTGCTCATAGCAAGAGCCAAGTCAGTTGACACTTTCCTACGACGGCGGTATACACTGGAAATAATCAGATTGGAACACGAAACCTGCTGACAAGTGAAATTACCTATCAATGTCCCGGTAACTTTGTTGTGGAGAGTTCAGCGCCGATCTTGGCTGTTCTGACTTCAGGAAGCCATTACTCTTCGGATTCGGTTCATGACTCATCACGAATTCGTACTCCTCATCAGTATCCTCCCCATCCTTCGATTCCAGCCTGTCTCCCAACAATTCCAGTCTCATTCTCCTTCTCTGCTGGATTCTCCGGATGCTTTCCCGCTCGTTCTCCTCCTTTCTCACTTCTTCCGGGTTGCGTGGCAATGCAGCCATAAAACGTGTCAGAGGGATGGCATTTCGCGACACCCTACAATTTCGAAATGTTTTTCACTGGAAATTGGCAGTGTGGCTTACTTGACGTGCTTGTCACGAGCTTCTGAAGCCACACGGCTTATCCAACGAGCGCTTTGCCAAATTTCCTCGAGTCTTTTCTAAAGAAGGGGTCTACAAATGAAATCTAGTTATGTTAGGTACCTGGAATTCATTCAGAATCTCCGTTTGATTGCGATACACCTTGCTATCATTCTCCAAAAGACACTTTCTCTGTTCATATTGTGAGATCTGCAAGTATCAAATGAACACGTGGGCGTCTTGATTACACATACCATAACGAAGTGTTCCAAGAAAATGCTCAGTTTGCAGTAAGACGTCAAAAAACTTGTTTGATACGTGAGGAAGTGAACTGAACAAACGAAGAATGTCGGGTTAATGGGTCACATAAATCACTCACTCATATCAAATACGGGCATGGGAACACTATTGCATTGCCGTTTCGATTCGATGTACTCGGTCGTTTTACTAGAACCAGTGGGGACCGAGCAGACGTCATCCGAGCGGGGCAGAATCTGAAGTTTGTTGATGAAGACGACTGAATTTGTTGTCCAGTTACCAAGAGAATAGTTGTGTTATCATCAGGTTGAACAATTTCAGCGTGATAGAAACGAGTTCCAGGGACGAGGTCAGGGTCAATGTCAAGTTCATTGAGAAGACGGTGGATTGCATGGGCAATGTCGGAATGAATGCGTTCCTGAGCTTTTGTTGCGAAGAACGTCTCATTCATATCGATGCACTGAACATATATAGTTTTCACTGGCTACTATCTAGACTTTGTACCTTTATCCACTCCCATTCTTCCTTGGTAAGATGAGGATTGTCACGGACACGAGTAAACGGAAGCATTGATGGCAAAACATCTGGAACCACAACCCGGATCGAGTTCAGAGACGAGTGGAGCTTCAAGTATCCCACATACAGTCCGCTGAAAACAGATTATCGTGGTTAACTGAAAATCGCAAAAGATACCGCTGTAGTTGAATTTGACTCGCTTCATAGAAGTTCAGGATGTTCAACAGTTGCTTTGTCATATTGTCAATAGCTGTTGTTGGCATTTTCTTGCGGAGCAACTTGTTGAATGGCATCCAGCGAAGAGTGATACTCTGAAAAGTCACGTGTTTATGTTAGATAGATTGCTTGTGTTTCACCTGGAATGTGACACTTGGTTCAATAAATCGGACGGTCAGCAGGAAGAAGCAGTTATCATAGACTAACGGCATGTAGTGAACATGCCCAATATTGCGGATACCGAGCGCTTCTTGCAGCGAAAACGCTGCATTGATGAGTTTGTTGCGGAAACTGAGTAGAACAATGTTGTTACGATTTGGTGATAACCAGCAAACCTGAGAGACACATTGTTCGAGTAGGCATTCGGGTTGTTGTCCATGAGTCCGTTGATTTGATCCCAGCACATGGACATTTTGATCAACCAGTGATGATCGTCCTTCGAAACAGTTGTAACATTTTCATCAACCGGCACGATTGGAACACAATCGTCGACAGTCACGAGAACCTTTCCTTCGGTGTAAATCAGAGCAGCCAGGTAGACACCGCTGTAAAGCAATAGTTGGGAACCTGGAAGGTGCTCAACGACCTACTGGTTAACATGCTTCGAAAGTTTAGTGCTTGCAGAGAAGAGCTCACGGAAGCCATTCTTCCGCTTCTTTCCGTTCATTTCCATTGGGAAGACTGAAATGTATTAAGTGTACCCACTCAACAACTCATTCCGTACCTCTCTGCCAAACCAAACTTTGCCGATGCTTGTCCACATCCTCCATTAGTTTATTCATCGACTCCTGTCTCTCAGCCCATGTCTCTTTCTTGTGCTCATCATCGTCAAAATCTAAAGAGCATCAAAGTTTCCGCATTACACACTAGCTCCTCTCACTTGTGATCTCAATTCTTCCCGGCCAACAGACCATTGGCTTTGATTCTCCATTCACTCCAATGCACGTTATCATGAAGTAGTACTGCTTGCCGTGCTCGAGACTATGAAGGATAATTTGATTCTCTAGGGGCCTTGATTCAATTATCTCTCCTAGAATGTTCTTGAAGTCTTCTGTATCTGACCATTGGACTGAAATAGAAAGTTGTTGAGTAACTTTCTCAGGGAAAAATACTTTTGAATTTGAGAATGACACTTTGCTGAGGTTCTCTGTAAGTGAACTGGATGAGGGCCCTGGAATTGGACATGGCTTCAACAGAAGCGTTTTGCAACATCTTCGGACGGATCGTCTTCTCCAAAAAGTCTTCCATTTGTTTCAACAGACTCAAGTGAATCTGGAGAGAACTGATGCGTTTGTCATGATCCTGAAATACCAATTGGAAGCAGTTTTGACCTGTAAACTAACCCTGGAATGTGGAGTTCTCTTCAATTCGGAAAGTTTTCCTCTTGAAATATCCAGAGCTTCCGCGACCGCTTTCTTCCGTTTCTCCAATGTATTCACTGAATAATTTGCCATGTTTTCAGATGGATTGTCTATTTTTGGTAACTTACATTGGAATGACTCAATAGCTCCTCTTTCCTGAAGCAGAAGTGCACATTTCACATTGTTCAAGTTGATGGCGATATCCAGAAGCGTCCATTTAGTCGGGTACAGCTCGTAGCTTCCGTTGACAGTGTTTCCGACGTCAAACTGGTTCTTGTCAAGAACCACTTTCAAGGCATCCACGTCATTCTGCTCGCAAGCAATGATGGCACCTGGAAATCATTCAAATCTCAAGAAATACCAATCTAACATTGAAAAATCTCACCACAGTAGTTTTTTCTCCTCATATTCGAAACAGAAAAAATTAGAAATGGAGAACTTATGAATGAAAAAGATGACACAATGAGGAAATGGATCTGTTCTTGCACTATATAAAAGGTGGTGGCGGTGGGATGTTCTTTGCTTCTGTATCCGGGAAAAAGAGGGATATCAGAGTTGCACTTTAAGAAAGAGCAACTTGGAAAAGTGCAATCTGGTGGTCGAACCGTTTCTTATGATGTCAGATTTTTCAGACCCCCATGACCAAGTTTTACATTCCTAGATGATGCAAGCAATCAAGCGACATACCAAACATAGTGATCATATTCGTTTTCATTGCCTTTTTCTGCAGTTTCTGAGCATCTTCAGCTCTTCTCCGTTCACTGAACTCGACACTTGATTGTCGTTGAACCGAGATTCCTGCAATATGGAGATGAACATGAGAAGATGATATTTCTTTGAATTTGGTGTTGGTGGCCGACTTTATTAGATAACTATGCAAATGTTGATTGAGGATAAAAGGATAATGGGTTTTGCGGCGGCGCGATTCGTCCCGTGAACGCATGAAACAGTTAAATCAGGTCATCCAAGCATTCATTAATCTGATGATCACCTTGTGTGAGGTTACTTTGAAGGATTACTAAATTAGAAAGTTTTTGAATTTTATAAGATTCTCTGAAGAAGACGCAGCACAGTTCCTTTTTGTAGTTGTGGCAACAAACACTTGATGGTTTTTTTTTCAATTAAGATAAGCTCCTTTTCCCAAAATAGAACTTTTTAGAATCATTCCGATGATGTTATTATCAGGTGTCATTTCTCAAAGTGTCCTGTGTGTTACCTCTCACAATTCTTGATAATGAGCGGAGGGAAAGTGATTTGTTTCCGTTTCGGGATCGTTCCGCTTTCCGACCACGACACTGGTCTTGTTTTGCCATGATATCACCGACTTTTAGCAAAAGTATCAGAAAAGTAGAAGAATGTAGGAAGCGAACAGTAGGAAACAACAAATTTGGACGTTTTTTGCTTTGGATGACGCAACGGAACAATGTTTTGGCGTCCTGACATACAATGTGCCGTGGAATTTTTCAATTTTACAAGAAGAAATATTGGCGCGTAAATTGACAGTTTTCATGGACAGTTGATGGGATTTCGGAGGGAAACAAATAAAACGAAGCAATAACATACCTCTGAGCAGCAATGGCTTTCCGGTTGCCACTTTCTCCAGGGCTCTAAGAATTTGAAAAGGTCAGATTGCATTTGGAGCCTGAAACGTACCTTGTTGCTGGTTCATCCAATGACTGTTGTCTACAGAGAAGAGCAGTGGAAGCAAGTGTGTGAGCAGCTCCCGCGCAGACACTAATCAGAGGCCGACCTCTCGAGTCATCGAGACCAACCAAATACGGTTGGGACATGGCGGAGAAGGCACCTGAATATATGAAGTAGCATCGAGTGGAGGCTAGAGACACATGTCACAACTAGAAAGTACTCGGAGAGATAGTAGTGGCAATGATAACCCTGCACGAAAGGTCAGAAAAGTTTGCGTCATGGAGCTTAATATGAGTTCTCAGTTGGTTTTACTAACGCCTGGCCACAACGTGTTATCTGTCGGACTCGTGCACATATGTGCACACGAGTAATTCAGAAATGCTCCGATAACGGTTCTGACCAAAAATATCTATTCGGGTTTATCACGTCCAACTCGCAGAAGAGTCGGGGGAAATCGATGAAGACTCCGATTCTACGCACAGAAATTAGCGGTCATAAGTTGAAAGAGTTGTGATAATGGAAAGGACCAAAGATTGCAACATTATACGAATTAGAGCCAATGAAGTTTTCGTTTGATAAGAAGTTTGTGTGGACAGTTTGTCAGAAATTCCATCTTTTGATTTCAGTCACAGGGTACTGAAGGACTCGATGGTCGTAACCGGACACTTTGTTCATCTTATCATTTGAATAATTTTTGAAAAAGGGTGGGTTGATTGGAATGCAACTTTCTGAACAAATACTGATGATATGTTTGGAAAGGAACATTGTAAAATTGAGACAATTGGAAAACAAAAGAGAGTTCAGGAGTTCGAATGAATGGAGAAATGGCGCTGAAAACAAAATGGGTGGCAATTTGGTGAAAAGCGACCGGCCAGCGGCCATTTTGGAGTGGGAAGGGGGCACGGAAACGAATATAAAAAGTTCGTTCTGTCTCATTTGCCCCTTTCATACCGGACGCTTTCTGTTTTGCGTCAAACATTGCGAATTATCGATAAGACTACCAACTCCGCCGTTTTCTTCATTTTGAAAGAAGATTGAGGGACGGACAGAGAACTTCAAAGAACACGTACTAACCGAAATCGCAGAGATTGTCTGATTGGTTGTGTTGGCTGTCGAGGAACGAGGCGCGAATCACACTTGGTGACCTGAAAAATTTCGCGTGTTCGTCAGTTCGTTCAATCACTTGAAAAATAGCAGAACGAGTGTCTGGGGGGAACTGATAAACATACCTGAGGGGGTACGAGCTGCTGGGAGCACTGTTCCGATGGCGCTGGGTACTCTTGTGCGAAGATCGTCTGCGGTGTTTGGTGGACTCGCATCTGAAATTGAAAGAGGCGACAATCGTTTATTCGTTTCGCCGATTCGCCACCCCCATCTCCACGTTTCCTCCCGTCATTTCTCATCAACAAACACATGTTATTCGGAGTTATTGTGATAGGCTCACTGGATTCAAGATTTATAGGAGCTCGTTGTGGGGAACGCACATTCTCGCCTCTCTCGCGTCCAGGTTTTTGTTCTTCTTCTTTGCTCATCGTGTTTTGAACAAAACGTGAGTCTGGACGGACGCACCGCACAGGAACAAACTTTTGTCTTTTTTCCCCGCACACTGATAACGAACTTCATTATACTTATCAGTTGAGCCCTCTGCCCATTTCTCAAAAATCGAGTTCTAGGTGCATGTGGAACATCAGAAATCACTTCCACATTCCCTGATAGTTCTCTGAAGCTGGATTGTGTATTCGTGACATCTGGAGGAGAAGCCCATTGAGACGAGAAGGGTTCAACACAAATATTTTAGTTTTTGGTGGGAGGAAGGAAATGAAGTGAAGTGACATCATTGTGTAGTAAACAAAAGGAACAGATGGGAATTTGAATTCATTTCTCACTACTGATTCCAATTCCAATTCCAATTCCAATTCCAAGGGACTCTTACCGTCTCAGGCGTTTCCGTTTCTTTTGAAAGAATATAGAAGCTGGAGGAAACTTGAAGAATATCATTGAGAGCTTAGTAGGAAGAAGTTGGAATGTAGAAGAAGCAAGTGTTGAATCAAAATGGCAAAACTAAAACCAAAACCCAGAAACCAAGAACCGCCGGATGAAACAGGAAAGAAGGCGGGAAAACGTCCAGAATCATTCATGGGGTCTCTGAAGACTGTGAAGATTCTGGAGACTCGACCCGACTTCTGAGATTTCCGACGACATGCGATTGACAGAAAGAGCAAAAACAAAAACAAAATCTCGAAAAGTTTTGAGAACTCTGCCCCTCCCACTCACTAACCGCACAATGTTCCGAGAAGCGAATACGGTGTTCCGACGGGACTGGTTCCTCCTGACGTTGACATTCTTCTGTAGTCGAAGGACGAACAGGATGGCGCGAATCAGCGAACGTTTCGACTTCATCACTCGCCTTCAGCGCCTTACTCACTTCGATGCGGCTTTCTGTGATTCCTAAAATAGCGTTTGTTACATATCAAATTACCGACATATTTATGAGCAAGAATCCACCGATACATAAAAGAGAAGACATGCGGAGAGTTGTATTCGGGTTCGTTAGGTTGGGAAATGTATTTGTGAAGATGTGGGATGATAATGGTCACGAATGTTGAAGTGCGCACAAATGAAGTCAATTATTTGAGGGGGAAGCGAAGAAAAGGCGTGGAAATAGTGCAGGAGAGGGAAAGATTGACGGACAGTAAGCCGCCAGTTATCTTGTTACATCCGATGCCTGGAGAGCATAAATTACATGTTTTTGCATGTGTGCTCAGTTTGGATACATTTCTAGTTTGACTGGAACCAATTCTGGGGGAAACAGGGGTTTGAATACGGAACACGGAATGAAAATTTCAGACGGGGGGAATCTGTTTTTTCGTCTCTCAAACATCCATTTTCGGGAGATGACACATGAAATTGAGGGAGGAAACGACGGGAACGGAGAACAACAGGGAGATGAAAAAAACAGAGGAATCGGCGAGATTCAAAACTTGTTGACATTGTAAATCAATGCTTCTCATTAGAAAGGATCCCCGGAGAAAGACAAAAGGAAAATGAGAAAAATGAGAAATGAATGCGTTCAAAATGAATTTGAAAAACGTTTCTCATTCTTTAGTTTTCTCCTTTTTGAAACGGCGGAGAAACAAAAACAAACTAAAGAGTAGAGGAGGATGGATGTGTATCCATGCACACGTAGCACTCTGCAACGCACAGACACGTCCATACTTGAAAACGACGAGATATTTACATTTTGAGGAGACACAAGGTCCGATCAAAAACCTTAATTAAATGGTCACACGGCAAATATATCCATCCTGAAAAGCAAAGCTGGAGAAACGGAGAAGGGGCAGAGACAATGATATTCAAAGTATATTTCTGTTTACCCCCGCTTCAGGCTCAATGTGGACACAACTTGAAGAAAACCGCTTCTCTTTCCATGGACAACATTGGAACTTAAAAGTTAGTGGAAACACAAGTGAGTCTTCGGACAATGCTACTACGCTTCTGCTGGCTTCCGGGATGTGGTGTGGTTTGTGGTGCAGCAACCCAAAAAATGGGATAAGGGTGAGGAAGACGGAAAGGAATGAGAAGAGCCCGATGGAGTGCGCGACGACGGCGGAAAGCCGGATTGACTCGATGGATTGGGATATGACCGATAATTAATGCAATCACAATTAGACGTGTCAAGAAAGCGAGACATCTAGAAAGGTTTTCGTGTGTCATGTCGATGCGAGAAGCGGCGAATATGACAAAATGTAACACATTTACCAAGAGGGACTGCTAGAATGAGTGAGTCTGGTTCACGGGCACTCAGACTTTTCGTCTTTACGTCATAAACTAAATGGCAAGCGAACGAGGAAATGGGTATTATGAAATGGAGCCCATTGTTCGGAAACAGAGCATAAGTTGGTACACTTCTGAATGGGCGAATTAATTCAATTCAGACGACGCTCCGCTCAACTTCTCCGAGAGACTCGCTGTTGTATAGTACTTTTTTGTGCATTTTTTGCGATTGACTGATGGAAACGGAAATGCTATAGTTGCGATGAATTATTCAAGACTTCTGTCTCATTCTGAATGAGAGAAAATGTGATTGGAGGACGGAACAAAACAGAGCGGGAAAGTTTAGGGAGGCAGAAATGGGGTCGCTTTATTGGTATGGAAGTTCGAGCAGAGTTCAGCAAGCATCAGAAACCAGTGCTTTTTTTGAAAATCCGGGCAACGTTAATTGACTGAATAGTCAGGGAAGCTTCCTCTCCAGTCTAGACTGCAACTGCTCTTCTCCGCCGCTGTCGACTTGTCGCATTCACAATTTCAGTCACTGTGACATTTTGAAGTAGCTCTTGAAAAGTCTGGCGCCTAGGATACCGTCAACCATCCACAGACCAGCAACAGGCAGATGTTTGAAGTGCTGAGCTGAATTCCACAACCACAAAACACAACATTCTTTGAAACATTTGAAAGGTTGTCAAGGATCCTTAGAAAACACTTTTTAGATTGACGGCTGACAAAGTTTCAGTTTATATTACTAATCTCTTAATCCTTGAATAACCTTGTTTTCGGGATTCCTTCTGGAGTTTTGACACTTTGGCTCCTATTATGCCAGACAACTGAACATTCGCTTGTACTGACAAAACATTGAAAATTCTGTGTTTGCGCGACTTTGCAGCTTTCTATTGCTGTCCAATTGTCCAAGTCTTACTCATGTTTCTTTTGAAATCCGATGAATTTTTATTATTCAGGAGAATAAATGAAAAACTCGAGTTTTTGTTTTATCTATGACATATTTATTCGCAAAACGAAGAGAATTGCGGTTCGCTCCAAGAATCGACAAAACAACAAACTAGAAAGCATATTGGCTCATTTACTGATCATTGGCGTAGTCGGCTGGGTTCTTGCGGTTGGCGGCGACGTTGGTCTTGATGGCCCAGTCGTAGAGGAGGTAGGCTCCGATGGTTTGTGGGATGTAGTAGTACCATTGGTCCCAGACGTAGGTCTTGAAGGTTTTGACGAAGGCCTGGTCGAAAAATCCCTTGAAAGCCTTCTGCTCGTTGGGGGCAAGGGCGAAACGACGCTCTCCGTACATCTTGCCAAGATTTCCAAAGTGCTTGCCCATGGAGACGACGGTTGGTCTCATTGTTGGCTGAAAAACGAAGAATTATTTATTTTTTATCGAACCTGTTCAAAAACTGCGAAGAAACAGCGAAAAAACCGTGAAAAACAGTATGGAAATCAATAGCGCAATCGAGGAAAGGCAAGCGGGCTGTGCGAGAGGGTCTGCAAGCGCGCTCCAATGCGAACGCGCGACGAGACCTCGCGTCGAAATAGCGTGCGCCTTTAACGTTAAATTGACTAGACCGCTGCGTACGCGGACAAAGAAGAGCGACAGACCCGTCTTCTTCACAATATTATTCATTCACCTTCCGAAGTCTTGCTCTCTTTGGTCAGTTCTCAATCTCCTCGATTGAATCGTTTTTTCGTTAAAAAATCGATAAAAGCGTTTTTTGTCTCACAGCTGTTTACTCTTTGTTTTGCTTTTTTATTCCCGTTTTCTTTCCTTTTTTTAAATTCTTTTTTTTTCAGCAAAAATGAGTGCGATCATATTCCTGATCGACACCAGTTACAAAATGAAAATAGAAAACAATGACGGAAAGACTTCGATGGAAAAAGCGTTCACATTTCTCAAGCAGTTCTGCAAACGAAACGATGACCAGCCAGCCTATTTCGATCGCGTCCGTATCGTGAGTTTTTTAACTTAAATAATCGATTACTTATTTATTAATCAGATTTACGGCAACACATTGGTGGAGTTGCAAAAGGGACAAGCAGAGGAAGACTTGCAAAAGTTTGTGACCGAGGGACCAAAGCAATCTGGCCTGGTCGACTTCATTTCGTTCTGGAAGACGTCGTTCGAAACGGAGAAAACTATCAACCCAGCCTTCTTCGTCTTGTCGTCATACATCGAGGAGGAAGTAAGTTTTTTGATACGCTTTTGAGACTTGTATTATCCTGATTTCAGACGCTCCAAATGTTCAAGGAGTACGAAGACAACGTGATGTTCATGGACTTTGCTGGGCAACGTCCTCCAGCCAATTTCTGCAAGAGGTTCGAGAACTACGAGTGCATGGAGACTTCGAAGTTGGAGCAGCAAGCGGACGAGATTCATGAGCACTTCCTCTCCAACTATCTCACGGAAGTCAACCTCGGTCTGCCGTTCAACACGGAGTTCTACAACGTGTCGACAAAAAACGAGTATTTGATGAACATCTCCAAGATTCAAATCTGCGGTATGACAACCCGTGTGCCAATTGAAGGATTCCCAATCTTGGCCAGAAGTTTTCTCATGCCAGTGGACAACGTTTACAACAACGTCGGAAACGGTAAGAATGTTAAGCAACGTTATATTTCTCAACGTGTACTATTCAGATGATCACATAGATAACGAGACTGCTTATGAAATGCTGAAGCAACTGCTTGGAGAGGACAATGAGAAACCGGAAGGCGAAACTGGAAGTTCGGAAGGCGAAACTGGAAAGTCGGAAGGCGAAACTGGAAAGTCGGAAGGCGAAACTGGAAAGCCGGAAAGCAAAACTGAAAAGCCGGAAGGCGAAACTAAAAAGAAGGAAGAGCAGAAAGACGAGCCAATGAACGCAGATGACATCAAGAAGGAAGAGCCAGAGTCTGAATCCTCGGTGTCCGAAGCTGCACAGAGTGAGACACAAGAAAATCCTGAAGCAGAGATCAAGAACGAAACTGAACCAGTTCCAGTTGAGACTGTCGAGGAAAAGAATGACGAAGAAGTCGAAGCTTCTACTTCCGAGCCGATCAAACTGGAGGAGCCAGACGAGGACGACGAAGAGTACACTCCGACAAAGAAACGCGGTGGCAAGAGAGGTCCCAAGTGCAAGGGTACTCCTGCCAAGCGAGCCAGACTGACGAAGAAGGCTGAACCTCCTGTCACTACTCCGAAACGAGCAACCCGCAGCAGCACTCGTAACAAGAAAGTCGAAGAGTCTCTCGAGAAGATGGTGGAAGTAGAGCCTGCCGAGGAAACAGCGCCACCCGCAGAACCTGTGGTAGAAGCTGTGGTAGAACCTGCGGCCGAATCTGCGGCAGAAGCAGCGGCAGAACCCGTGGTTGAACCCGAACCCGCCGTTTCTGGACCATCCGACACAGTTGCCTCAACCGAACCTGCCAACCCGAACAATCTAACTGAGACGACTGGAGAGGAAGAGAAGAAACCGGAGGTCGTGGAGGAGGTTTTCCCGGAACCAATGTACTTGCTTGCTCGTGCTGTTGAACGTCACAGCGGTAAGGTACGTCCGGTAATCATCCGACTCCGAGGCCTTCTCGATGAGGATAAGACTTTCTACGATGAGGAGACTCTGCAAAAGCTCGAAGAGGAGAAAGCTGCTAAGTTGGCGGAGGAAGCTGCTAAGTTGGCAGAGGAAGATACAGAATTCTATGGTCCGGCACTTCCAGAAGAGCAAGAATTCTATGGTCCGGCACTTCCAGAAGAGCTAACCAAAGACGACGAGTTTGGACCTCCAGCTAGCCCGGACTTTGACGCTCCAGCTTCTCCTGACATGGCTCCAGTCATTTCACAAGTAATCAAAGTGATTCCAGTCCATGCTACACCAACCAAGACAGCTCCAACCCAAGATGTTAATATGCGCGTTCCCGTCGAGCCAGCGCAAGACGTTGACTTCCGTACCATTGTGGCGCAGGATGTTGACATGCGCACGCCAGCATCTCCTGTTCAAGACGAGGACTTGCGTCCGACAGTTGTCCGAGACGTTGACTACAGAACTCAACAGACTATGAAAGTTATTCCACTCGAACCAGTTGCTCAGTCATCAGAAGCCGACGGCAGTGTAAAGAAGGAGGACACCCCAAAAGTCAAGAAAACTAGATGGAGTTCTGGAAAAGAGTCTGATGTTGCTGAGCAAGTCGAGATCAAGGCAGAGATTGTTGAGAAGAAAGACGGTGATGTGTCGGAGGAACCCAAACCAGAAGCTGAGGAACCGACTGAAAGCTGCATCGCCGACATTCCAGATGAAATTGAAGAGCCCACTATGGACGAGATGATCACGAACCAGCAAGACACCATCAAATGCATTCCAATTGAGAGTGAAGCTGATCGTGAGAAGAGAAAGATTCAGGAGGAAACCGTTGACGGACCACCTGAGAAGCAGCCAGTGTATCTTGAAGTCATTGTGGTATGTTTGAAACTTTGAGGTCACATTTCATAACGGTGTTTTTCCAGCTCAATATCACATGGGATCAGTTTAAGGATCAAGTTGCTGTTGTTGACGACGAGGAGGCCGAAGAACAGATTCTGGAGAGAGAAAAAGCTGTCACCGGCGAGATACCAAGTCATGACTATGAGAAACGTGAGTTCATTTTCAAAATTAAAACGAGACCAATTGAGAATGCTCTCTTTTCAGTTCCTGGTTGGTATTCTGGCGAGGCGATGCAGTTCTACGTCAACAAACTCATCCGTTCCATCCGCAAGCTCCAAGATCGTTCGTCGCTGTTCGAGAAGGAAATCGAGAACCTCACTCGCATTGTGACATACAGTCAAAGCCGTGAATATGCCGGTTTCTTTGCCAACCTCATCCGTGATGAATGCTCCGTGCTGCAAGGCCCCTTCGAGAACATCGGCGAAGAGTTCTCTGGCTACATGCTTCAAATGGGAGAATTCGTCGACTTTGTGAAGCCCGCCACTCCCCCCGCTCAAGAAATGGAAGAATAGAGCTTTAAAACTCTGTAAATATCTAATGATACTCATTGGCGACATATGTGTAAACCACCGCGCAAGCGCATGTTGTTAAATTGTTGTTCTAATTTATTTGAACGATATTATTGATGTTCAATGAATGATTGTTTTATTTCCCATTGCCTTTGCTGTAACCTTTTCCCAGTGTATCTTATCACTGTAATGTACCTTTTCCGCCCTTTTTCATTGCGGTTCTCTCTTTCTTTATCAGCATCCATACCAATTCCACGTGCTTTGTTTCGGTCGAAACAATCAATTTACACGTATGTTTGCTCTGTCGCTCTTCTCTCTTCACAACGTTGTATAAGCTAACCGAGAGACGCAGAGAGCCACATTTTCCACGCCGCCACCCGTCAGAACAACACTGCTGGTTTCGTTCGCTATTTCGTCTCATTTTCAATCGTTACTTTTCCTTATTCCAACAAAAAACCGAATTTTCCACGTTTCAGAGTGTCTCTACATTCGGCGGGAGTTAAGACCCTTCACAAAGATGAGTGAATTCGGAAAAGTAAGAAATGCAATGACTAGCCCAATCATTATCCATTAATTTCAGTGTTTCCAAGACAAGGAGGAAATCAACATCATTCTCGACACAACCTCGGGAATGTTTCAGGCTCCCCGGAGGGACGGTGTCACTCCGATGACCAAGGCAGAGGACTTCATGAGAATCTTGTTAGGGTACATTCATCCTGTCCGAGAGGCGTATGAGAATGTCAGAATTGTAAGCGACTTCATTTCACGTCCCAGAGCTATAGTGCATGTTATTTCAGTTTGTTGGCGACCAAGACATTACTACCAGTAACCGTACGTTGAGTTATCAGTTCGAAAGAGCAATGGTCAACGTGAGAGAGGGGAGAAAGCGACCATACACCATTCTGAAACGAAGACAACGTGCTGGCTCTCTGCGCGCTGTCAAGTACATCGTCTTGACGGATGAGCATTCGGTATTTTTGGGTAAACTTACAAAAATGAAGTTAGAAGTGTTTAGAAGGCTCCCGCGAGATTGAAACGTCAAACTTTGGTCCTGGACTTCTGCGTGCTGAGTAACGAAAGCTTTAGTCCGATCACCTACATGTCTCACTACGCTCACGTCAAAAGCAATGAAATCGAAAAGGCAGCTCGTCACGTCTTAGTCACCAACGTGCTCCCCTTCTGCCTGACTACGATCGTCGGTGCACGTCCAATGATTGGAAACGTGAGTGTTCTCCGCAAAACACGCTCACATCTTCCCTTTTTAGATGTACGCGCGGATGGAATGCGCAGATACGGAAGAATGCACCGACTCGCACTTAATGACGGTCCCACAGATAAGCATCATCGGAGTTGGGTCAGCGGACATGTTCAGAGACTTGGAGTGTGTTGGAACTGGGGTTTTCGCATCATGGCCGAAAGATTTCACAACTGGAGTGTTTACGTTTGCGAGAGACGGTCTCCTCGCAGTTCCGCGTGAGCACGGAGGATATGAAGAAGCACCAAGTAAGCACTGATGAATTGCTTGACTTTTTTATTGTGATCATAGTTATTTGGCTTCACAAAAATGCAATTTTCAGTGAATACCATGTATGACGATCTAACCGGGATCCATGAAATCAGTGCAAGTCTGCTTCGCAGCCCCCAGAAGCAGCGATTCCTCATTGGACAATGCAAAGAGATGATGTCACATCGCAACTTTCTTGTCGTTTTCCGGCCATCCGGTGAACTTATCGGAGCCGAATCGCCGTTTGATCCGGAGGACTGGAGAACTTCTCAGGACATGCTTGTCCCATGGGACACGTGCGATTTCCGTGTTCATGATCGTGACCGAGGAGTCGGAGAGGCAACGGAAGGTCCGAATTTCCGCCAAAATTGGAATTACAACTGCAACACCATCCGCTTTTCATTCGTAAGTTTAGCTGTAGAAGAGTCTAAAAACAACGATATGAATTCAGTACGAATGGACCGACAACATCAATCTCAACCAATCAGAGGACTTCTTCCCCAACACCGGTCTGTCCGTTTTATCATTCCTGGCCTACTCGTCGTCAGTTGTGTGCAACCCATTCTTGATGCTACACTTGCTGAAATTCGTTTACGAATGCCGCAACGACAACCAGGTAAGCCTCACATTCCATTTTTGAATCCAATAACTTATTTTCAGACCATCACGTTCTTCGACCGCCCAATGCTAAGAGGATTGCAATACAACGAAGAGCACAGACTCATGCTGCAGAATCTGTGTCTGGAAGCCGTCAGAGACATTGCATTCGAAAGGGCTCTTCGAGTTGTCAACATTCAGGAAGACGCCGATCAGCTCTTCGCTTACGTCATCAGACGTCTCCATGTTTGGGTCGACTAACAGTTTCCCCATTTCCCACGTTCAGAATTTGTTCATACAAAAGAAGTAGTTTTATTCTAACACGCTAATTGCAGTACATTATACACCCTTCACCTCGTCTTAGTTTTTTACTCGCTATGAGATTACCAGCCCCCGTTCTTGCTCTCCAGCCCGTTCCTTGTCAGATATAATTTGTTCGGTGTTCCCAGCTTTTACATCGATCTCTAATTTTGACCATGAGGTTTCTGAAAACTATAGTAACCTTTGCCCTCCTTATCTCTCATTAATTGTCTCACCCCCAACAACGTACTTTTGTGAATGATCGAATATATTTTGAACAATAATTGCATATTTTTTCACTGTTTTCCGTTTTACTTCTCGTTCCACATTGATTGGTTTCATAACCAATGCCATATCTTCATTTCATCGCATTTCCGGTCTAATCGCATCTTTCCAGAAACATCCGGATGCGGTGATCTTATGCGTGTATCAATACGAATCACTATTCTTGCCATTACGGCAATGCTCTTTCTCCCAGTACTCATTTTCATTTACGCTGTAGAAGCCCACACGTCTTCTGGAGTCACATCGCAAGGTAACATCAAACAAACTGAAAAGTGTCAACCATCATTTGCACTTTCAGAACATGAAAGGTCGTATGGAGTGATTTGTGATGCTGGGTCCACGGGTACACGAGTTTTTGTTTATAACTGGATTAGCACTTCAGGTACCAACACAAATAGTTTTTAGTGTCAAATGTCATTCTTCAGATTCGGAGTTAATAAAAATAGAGCCAGTTCTTTACGATAACAAGCCGGTAATGCGAAAAATCAGTCCGGGATTGAGTACATTTGGAACTAAGCCTGACCAAGCTGCTGGTAAAATCGATTCCCCGCGTATCAGTTCGATGACTTGCTTTTCAGAGTATCTGAGGCCTCTTATGGAACTGGCGGAACGACATATCCCAGAAGAGAAACGAGCATACACGCCCGTATTCATCTTCGCAACTGCTGGAATGCGTCTTCTTCCCGACGAACAGAAAGAAGCAGTTCTTGCCAATTTGCGTTCCGAACTGCCGAAAATCACGTCAATGCAAGTGTTGAAAGAACATATCAGGATAATCGAAGGCAAATGGGAGGGCATTTACAGTTGGATTGCAGTCAACTATGCTCTTGGTATAATTACTCGGAAGACACGGTTTTGAATCAAGGTTTTCAGGAAAGTTCAACAAGACGGCGACAACAGAAGTGGACTTCCCAGGAACATCACCAGCACAATCCAGACAGAAAACGGTCGGAATGATTGATATGGGAGGGGCCAGTGCTCAAATTGCTTTCGAAATGCCGGATAACGACGAGTTCGCCAGCATCAACGTGGAGAATGTATGTGTATTGCCAACAGATCTCTTCAGCATGAAAATGTTACAGATCAACCTCGGATGTAGAGAAGACGATGCATTGTTTAAGTATAAACTCTTCGTCACAACATTTCTGGGTTATGGAGTCAATGAGGGTTTGCATTCCATGAGTTGTACCTGTTTAATTGTTCTTTTTCAGGTATTCGAAAGTACGAGCGGACGTTGACGACAAGATTGAAAGACCAAAACGGCACCGTCATCCAGGACGACTGCATGCCGCTGAATTTGCACAAAACCGTGACGATGGAAAACGGAGACAACTTTGTTCGCAGAGTATGATCATAGTTATTTGAATTCATTAAAAATAGAGTGTTTAGGGAACCGGAAACTGGAATTCCTGCGTGTCGGAAGTAACAAAACTTCTTAATCCGGAATCCAAATCGGAAGTTTGCAAGACGGAAACAGCCAAGTGCTACTTTGGAGCCGTCCCTGCACCTACCATTCCTCTATCGGATGTTGAGATGTACGGATTCTCCGAGTACTGGTACTCCACACATGACGTCTTGGGACTCGGTGGTGCTTACGATGCGGACAACATTTCCAAGAAGTCGCAACAGTACTGTGGACAAAGATGGTCGACTATCCAGGCAGCTTCGAAGAAGAACTTGTACCCGAGAGCTGACGAGGAGAGGCTAAAGACGCAGTGCTTCAAATCTGCTTGGATCACTTCCGTCTTACACGACGGTTTTTCTGTGGACAAGAAGCACAACAAGTTCCAGGTACCTTTTTGGGACATGAGAACAGAACAATAATTTCTTCTTTTCAGAGCGTGTCAACAATCGCCGGTCAAGAAGTTCAATGGGCGCTCGGCGCAATGATCTATCACATGCGCTTCTTCCCGCTGCGTGATTCGGCACGTAACCTGATCGTCAAAGAGTGGGTGATGGAATATGTCGACTAGCGAAACGTTTCTGGTCTTACAGAACTCACTCGACGTCTGAAAGTCTCTGGGCTCCACTTTTCTTCCTCTCCGCTGTCTTCTGCCTTTTTGTTCTGGTCTGCGCAAAAGAGCACTCACTGCTCTGTTTCGACGACAAACGCCGAGCTTCATTTGGCCTGTCACGCAGCCAATATTCCTACAAAATGCTTAAGGAAAACCGCACTTCTTCTTCATTCCTTGAAAACTTTGCCTAGTTCTTTTTTCGGTTCCTGACGCGTTTCAAACATGGGTTCAGAACCTGTATTCTTTTTTTCCCTTCCAGTTCTGGAAAATATCCCTGAACTTTTCCGTTGTTAGTTACGGGTTAAATAATTTATATGTGATCCCTATAACTTATCAGATGACTTTACATTTATCCTTTGTACTTCGATTGTTTCTTATTTTGGGGTATTCATCAGCTTTTTTTGTTCTGTTGGTGTGCAATAATTTTATCGTGTCGTGTGATTTCAATAAATTAAATTAATTTCTGACTTCTCATCTGTTTGGTTCGGTAGAGGTGACATCACATGTTTCAGGGTTTCCGTATCTAATTGTGACTGTTCTCCTTACTACACTCTATCACTGCCTTCGTCTCCGTCTCTCTCTCTCCCTCCTGTGCCGCGTACTTCGGACCCTCTCTCCCTCCTAACCGACGGATCGATTTGCAAGATATGATCGCGGGTCCAATGTACCACACACCCTCATCTGCATCTCGCTGCCGGCGAACAGTTGCTCCACGGGTCTCGCAACGCTTCGTACCTGCGCTGGTCCGGTGGTCCGTGTAGTCTACGCTACACTGGTCCCGCACACTTTGTATCCCAAACCGCAATCAATCCAGTCCCTCGCCCTTTTTCATTGTGTAACCGGTCTGCTAGTCGACACTACACCCCGTTTCTCCTATAAAAAAGATTTTCCTCTGCTCCAAATCCAAAATGTATTCTTGCCAAACGAGCCATATACATGTGCGTGTTGCTAGGTCACCAATCTGTTTTTATTACTACCAACGTAACGGCTTTGTTAGCTTTTTTAATAACGGGTGTCTCCATTTTTCCAAGAACATATAGTCGGGTGTGTGGGTAGATGTTATATACACTGCTTATCCATTTCCAAGTAATTCGTATTCCGGACTCCCTAACAATTTTTCAACTTCGGTTAGTTGTTTTCATTTAGTTTTGTTCAAGTAAACAACAAATGATAGGCAATCACATGAGTTTCTTCGGTGTTTCCTAGTGTTTCCCAGTGTTCACCGACCAATTCATGCTAAATTTCAAGTTCTCCTGATTTCTCTCCCGTCACCTCCCACACTGCGTGTTACACTTTTGAAAAGGTGCTTCTCCATCAAGATTATTGAGCGAAAACTGAACCCAGAGTTCGATATTTTCCTGTTTACTTATGACTACAGATCTCAAACGATTGCAATCAGTCTTGATGCAATCCCGGTCAATTGTTCATCTATCTGATTGTCATTTCGTTGGAGATGCGATAAATATTGGTTACTGCGGCAAATAGAAAGTCAAAAAGTCAAGTCGAGACAATTTCAAAGTTTTTTACGAGTTAGTTGCGATAAATGGTGATGAGGCCATTCTGCCGATTGATAAACAAAACCGTCAATCAAGTGAACCCTTTTAGGGTTCACCGCCTAATGGGCACTGTACAATACACTTTCCGCTTCGGTTTTTTATTTCATTCCATCTCACTAGTACGTGTTTTAAACCGGTCAGAGTACGTTTCGCCCTCTGTTGCTTAGCCTAATTTGACAGTCGACTGTTGAAACAAGCTGCCAGACTGCCCCCAGTTGCCAAAAATCAGCTACTGTTTCATTCTTGAAGAAAATGACACCAGCTGCAGCAAAGGAACGCGGTGAGTGATCTGATAGCGATAGTGCCCCCATTGCAGAGCACCGCGTCATCCATACGTATACAAAAACATTAGAGGTAAGGACCTCGGTCTTTCCTACCCACCATCAGCTGATCGAATGACGTTTTTGCCTAACTGCCTGGTTTCCGATCTGTCTCCTCTGTCTCCTCATCCACAAACTTTGTACTCCTCTTCCTCTCATTTCTTCTTGTCGCTCTTCGCTTTTCGTTTTGAACAGCAATGAGGAAAGAAGAAAAAACGATCATCTCCTCAGCAGTTGCCTCAGACTACTGTCTGTACTTTGTACCGACCTCTCATGTGAGGTATGACGATCTAAGCAAGGCGGAGACGGACTCACATAACAATTGGTCATTCCGTTGGGCATCGATAAAAACTCCCCGATCACCCCCTTAGTTTTGAAAGACAAGCTGTTCTCGCATGTTTTCTTAGTTCTCCTAGTGTTCTTATCACTTTCTGCGACGACCTTGGCTGTTGTTTTTCACTTCAATCACTTCACTTCCCAAATGTTAGTATTCCGTTTCACGGTTGCAACTGAAGGTAACACAATGTCGAGTGGATAGGAACTTTGTGTTTCTTCTTGATTAATCCAGCTATATTGCAATAAAAGTCAGGAAACAGCGTTTCTGAGAACTACCAAAAGTCAACTCTAGGAGCTAGCATGTTTTCCTTTTCGGTTCATTGTGGAGTGACCTTCCATTCTAATTTGTTTCTGCAACAGTTACCATTGGCAAACTATCATTGCGAAAACAACAATTGCCCGGCTGTCTTGCTCTTGGAGAGTTGTGTATCCTCAAAAAGCGGACGTTATTAGTGGCGTGATCCTCAATCACTTTCCATCCTTTTCCTTTTCTCTCGGCTTGTTTTTCCGCTATCTCTGATCGTTTTACGTAAGTTGAAGCAGAAGAAAAAAGACAACAGGGCAGACACATACGTAGTGTGGAAGAGGCGGGTCGGCAGGCCCACCACGTGCTCAAATAACGCCACTATTTCGAACGCACAAATACAAGTTGGTTTATCAGATGCTCTTTGCTCCCATTTTCCCTTTTCTTCAACCCATTCTACTTGATTATTCTCCAATTGATCACACACCGTTTCTGCAGTTTCATAGGGTTGCTATCACCTGATTTCTTCCACCACCACTCACAATAACAATTGTTCGTTAACACATGTCGCATTCATTTCAGAACCAAAAATGGTGGACGAAACTGATGTAAAACAGGCTCTCAACGGGCATGACCGTCCTCTATCGATAACCCTTGCTATCGCTCTTCTCAAGGTAAGGAAAATGGTTAGAAGATCACAAAAACAGATTGTTTTTTCATTTCAGGTTGTGTTCTTTATTTACGATGTTGTCACTTACATTCCATTCAAAATATTTGCGGACCCGGCCGAAAAACTTGAGTTATCTGAGAGGGTCAAGGTATACATCCACTCAAAGTCCCGAACCATTTCCTTGTTTTTCAGGCCGAGCCGGATAACGGAAACCCATCGACTCCATGGAAGAACGTTCACGCCAAGGATGGACTCATGAACTCTTCTTTCAAAGGAATCTACGATCTCGGCACCCAGTGGGAGGAATGTGTTCGGTTAGTCGGGTTCTTTGTTTTTTGATCTCTCTTCTTCGTTTTTCACTTTTCTCACTCTCCGACTTACTCCAAATCATCCCATTTAACTTTTCGCCTATTAGTAGCTTATCAGTAATTTCCACGGTCGTTGTTATCTTCGAATGTTTCATGTTTATTGATACCGATGGCCGTGACTACAAATGATTTTTGTACCTAAAGTGTGGCGTGGGGCAATGATACATTCAAATGAGACGAAACTTGATCAGTAGGCTACAGGCAGTCATCACTACAAAGCATATGTATGATCGTTAGGACCTTTGTAGTTTGAACACATGTAAACGTTTGTACCATCTTTCAGCCGCTACGGAAATTTCCCATGCATGGGAACTCGCGAAGTCATCAAGGTTCACAAGGAGAAGCAGAAGAACGGAAAGATCTTCGAGAAATGGCTGATGGGAAACTACAACTGGAGAACCTACGCTCAGGTCGACAAGCGAGTCAACATGCTTGCTTCTGGACTCGCCAGCATGGGACAAATGGAAAAGGAACCGATCATCGTGTTCGCCGAGACCAGAGAGGAATGGATGACCGTTGCTTTGGCCTGCTTCAAAATGAACTTCCCAATTGCCACCATGTACGCTACCCTTGGAGACGAAGCTGTTGAATTTGCCATCAGCGAAGTCGGAGCTAAGACTATCTTCACTTCCGAAGCACTCATCTCCAAAGTCAAGAAAGCAATGAGCAACGGAGCGAACTCCATTGAGAACATCATTTTCTTCGACAGTGTCGACCCAGCATCCCGTGGAGAGTCCGTCGATGTCGATCTTCCATTCACTCTTCTCTCGTTCGATCAGCTTCTCAATCGCGGAGAACGTGAGTACTGTATGTTGCTTTGCTTTTCCGCTTGTCGAAGTTTCAGTCTTAACCACCTTCCCGTCCAGCTCAAGTTACATCCTCTCCATGTTCCCTTATGTTTTTCTCCTTAAACCAAATTAGAAGTGTGCCCGTCTAATGGAATGGGTTTGGTGTGAACAGAAACCGATGACCAGCTACAAAACAGGGGATCATGTTGTATTTTCAGCTCACCCAGTGCCAATTCGCAGTAAGAAAGACGATCTGGCCCTTATCATGTACACTTCTGGAACAACCGGAAACCCGAAAGGAGTCATGATCTCTCACGAGAACATTGTTGCCGTTACCGCTGGACAGGCCTTCAACATCGATCTCAAGTACTGTTTCCTTTTCACGTTCCGTTTATAAATTGTAGTTTGCAGGCCAGAAGACAGATACATTGGATACCTCCCACTTGCCCACATTCTCGAAGTTTGCGCCGAAATGGTCGTTTTCACCAAGGGAGTCAGAATCGGATACTCGTCTGCACAGACTCTCTTCGACAGAGCTCCAAAGATTCTGAAGGGTGAACACGGAGATTGCTGGGCATTGCAACCGACTCTTATGGCTTGTGTACCGGCAGTTATGGACAGAATCTTCAAGGCTGTTATTGATGAGGTCAACGCTAACAGTGAGATGTTCAAACAGCTCTTCAAGACCTGCTACGAGAGAAAGAGAGCCAGATACGAGGAAGGATACTCTAGCTTCATTTTGAACAAACTTGTCTTCAACCGCATTGGAAAACTTCTCGGAGGAAACGTCCGTCAGATTCTCTCCGGAGGAGCCCCACTCAGTCCAGAAACCCAGAGATTCATGAATATCTGCTTCTGCTGCCCAGTCGTTCAAGGATACGGACTCACAGAGACTTGTGGAGGAGGAACACTTGCTGATGTGCATGATCTCTCTACCGGAACCGTCGGACCACCACTTCCATGTTGCGAAATCCTTCTGCAGGAATGGGCTGAGGCTGGATACTCCCCAAAGAACTCCCCACCACAGGGAGAAATTCTGATCAGCGGACCGAACATTGCTCAGGGATACTTCAAGAACGAGGAGAAGACCAAAGAAGACTTTGTGACCATCAAGGGAAAACGCTTCTTTGCCACCGGAGACATTGGAGAGTTCCGTGAGGACGGATCACTCAAGATCATTGGTATGTTCAATGATCATTCTTTGCAGTTTTCAATCCTGTTTACTATTCCAGACCGCAAGAAGGATCTTTTGAAACTGGCCCATGGAGAATACATTTCGCTCGGTAAAGTTGAGACCAATCTTTTGACTAATCCGGTTGTGGACAACGTCTGTGTCTATGGTGACTCAAACAAGAGCTTCCTGGTCGCGTTGGTCGTTCCAAACCAGAAGAACTTGACCCAGATGGCTGAGAAAC
This sequence comes from Caenorhabditis becei, assembly GCA_900536315.3. Classification (NCBI taxonomy): domain Eukaryota; kingdom Metazoa; phylum Nematoda; class Chromadorea; order Rhabditida; family Rhabditidae; genus Caenorhabditis; species Caenorhabditis becei. The sequence goes on along the minus strand of LR539975.1, from coordinate 649,431 downwards.
TTGGAGCCGACACTAGCAACTTTGAGAAACTCTGCGAAGACAAGACTATTGTGGATGCCCTTCAGAAGGAGCTCAGCTCTTATGCTGCCTGTATGTGACAGAACATTCAGTTCAATAACTATATTTCACATTTCAGCAAAACTGCAACGCGTCGAGATCCCCCAGAAGGTGTTCATCTGCCACGAGCCATGGACCCCAGCCTCCGGACTTCTCACCGAAGCCTTGAAGCTCAAGAGAAAGAACATCGAGAAGGCCTTCCGCAAGGAGCTCGACAAGCTTTACAGCTAAATAAACCCAACCAAAAGCCAAATATCTGATCTTTCTGTGTGTCTGCGTGTCCGATCATCCCCTCCTATGCCATACCAAAATCATTCTAGCCGGAGTACCCAAACGACGTAGAATGTACAATACACACCTTTCTCTCATACTTTTCTTGCTCATTTCGTTCCCATTTTTCTTCTCGTACTTCCATTTTCTTCCATTTTCTTCTCTGAACTTGCTGAACTATAACCGACTCACACATTTGACGCGGTGCCAGTACTATTAGGGTATACTTTTCTATCCGCTATGATGTTCCCTCTGAACCTTCTTTGTATCTTTTGAATTGACAAAAAACACATGTAAAGCCAATCCTCCCTTCTCTCACAAATCGTTTTTTCAATTGTCTTTTTATTGAATAAAACAATAAAATTAAAATAGAACACCCATAAATTAGAAATTGAGAAACGAAAACAGAAAACAGAGAATAGGTAAATATAAATAGAATGTAGTTGGCGAATCACGACGGGAACCGAAGAATTGACCTGTGGTTTGGAATGAACTCTCGTGGAAGCTGACGTGGCACTGAAAACAAACAGTTGGGATACAAAGATTGCGTTTCCGATGTGTGTCTTGGTTTCTGGACATTGATACCCACTGGGTTACTCGAAGACAATGGAAAAGAACGAATTGTGAATTATTAACTGTTCGAAATGGATGTGAGGGAAGTTGGTTAATTATTGATAACTTATTATCTTATTCCCTCGTCTGAAAACCTTGAGATCAACGTGACAAGGTTCAATGAGCAGATGGCACGTACCGTTTAGGTCACGGATACATTCTCCGAACGACGGATTATACCCTTGACGACACTTGCATGTTCCTTCGATGCATTTGGTGGATGGCCGACAGACGCCACCTTGACCGCACGGATGCCCAGCTAGACCAATAGTCGGCAGCCTGTCAGGTTTGTCATCTTGTAGGGATTCTGTGAAAGCATGATTCACTACAGAAATGAGGGCGCTGAAGAGAAGTCGTATACCTGATTCTGACTCTTTGATCTGTCTATCATAAACTGACTTTTCGACGCATTGCCCCTTCAATTCTCGCTCTCCGTCCACGCAAAGACAGAGAACATCTATACAGATGGATCCACCGGAGCAGATGCCTCCGAAGAGACATTCGGTCCCTGGCGTGCCGACTGAAAACATTAAGAATTTGTGTTTTGCACGTCTAGACAACGCATTGGTACTTTCAATCAAACAACGCCCCATGCTCATCAGGAATATGGATGGGAACATAAACATGGAAAACAAGAACGCGTGAATCATACCCTTCGCATCGGCTCCGTGAGCCCGTTGCCAATAAACAGCGAGTAGTGTGAATATCTGATAGAGTGGAAGCATCTCCCGAAAAAACGGATAATGGATGGAAAGGGAAGAGCCAGAACGTGTGAGATAGCCGACTGTTTGCAATTCGTTTCTTCACCTCCCTCATCAAACTGTCACATTGTTTGCATTTTCGTTTGCTCTTTTTTCCAACGACTAGATTAGACACAGTGTCCGAGTGCCCATTTTAGATCTCAAATCTCGTTTCGAGAAAATGAAAAAAATGAAAAATATGATTTATTCTTTCTTGGAAGAACAATGTCAAGTTCAAGTCACTCCTTTGTACATAAGTCTTGTGGATGCGTGGATTGGTTGAAAACGGATTGGAACTGAACAAAAGAAGGTGCCGGGTGAATGGAGACATAGATTATACTTTGAGAACTAGCGGCGGACAACAAGAGTTATGACCCGACGTAGGAGCTCGGAGCGGTTGCGTTGATGAGGCAAGTGCGTGGCGATCGCGTTTCCTCGTCTTGTCGGTGCTTCCAACTTCCTGGAAAAGTAAGGTTGAGTGAATTTAGAAAAACAACAAAACACTAACCTCTTGCACCTCTGAGGCTGTTTTTCCTGGCCCATGGCAGGAAAAGTGCGCGGAAGGTTGACAGGAAGTCATTGGACATTGAGCAGTAGAGCACGAAGCTGACAGAACTGTACAGCAGCGTCAACATCTCCATCAGGTTTCCCAGGGGATCGTAATATCGGTTTCCAAACTCTTCTCCGTAAATGGCGACGCACAAGTTGAGGATTCCCATCGGGAGTTCCACCTGAACACATCATAACATGAAACAGACTGATACGATTTCTGTCTGACGTACCATTACACAGAGGAGTAGAATGATGACGAGCATGCGGGTGGTTCTTGGTCTTGTTGTCAACTTTCTTTTCGCCTTGCGCTCCGAGTTGGTGCAGATGTGGGCCCCTTGATTACGCTTCCAGTTTTTGCGTCGTCTTTCCACGCTTTTCAGAGATCTTATGAGTGCGATGAGTAAGATCGTGAGGATTAGCGAGGGCAGCAACTTGAAAACAATCCCGAAAGCCCAGAAGACGGCGGAGACAAGGAGAGGACTCTCCTGGTAGCTGAGATCGTAGAGTGGACCCTCCATGGTACATCTCAGGTCGTAAGCTACGTGGTCAAGGCTTACGATTTTCACCTGGAAGAGCACATAACGTGACTTTCAGTAAGGACTTGGGGTTGATACCTCTGAGATGAAGAACAATGGGAGACTGATGATAGGGATGATGATCCAAATGATAACGTTTGCGGCAATAGCTGGCTGACATTTATAGATGAAGCGGTTCGCTTGGATTGGGAACTTAAGTGCGCAATAACGGAACACGGCAACAACAATTGTAGTTGTGAAAGCGACTGAAAAGGAACAAGTGAACACCCCCGCTTCCGGTCTGAATCTCTCACTTGTATGGAACACGGTGTTCAGGTTGACGTTGAAGAATCTGTACCAAGTGAATGTCTCCGACCACAGGATGTTTGTGCTAAACGAATTTTCCAGTTGACCACCTTGAGTTTCTCAGAACACCCACCATTGGAATCTATAATACTCGAGCACTAGAAACAGGAAGTAATTGGTAGCTAGGAGCCATTGAGCGATGGAGAGTCCCGTGAGCAAGATGTTGATTGGTGTTCGCATACGTTTGCTGGAACAAGAAAACATTGACATTCAAACAAAGGCGGAAGTTATCAATTACCGAGTAAGCACGATGATGTTGAAGACGTTGGAAGCGGCTCCGAACAGACAGATAGAAATAGATAGTGGAATATGGATTTCATCGTAGTACTGCAAGAATGACTTTTGCGATGGGTCTCGAGAAGCCAAGCCCGTTCCGTTACTCGAGAAGCCCAGCTCGTTCCATTTTCCCATCCTCAGATTATGAGCAGACAGGCGGAAATAGTGAGTGGAAATGCTCAAACGTTGTTGCCCATTCACCGGGATTAACGGTGGGTGTGTCAATCCGTGTGACAAAAAACGAAGCAAAATAAAGTAGTTGGCGTCAGGCAGAATGGGGGCTAGGATTCGAGTGGAAGTTCCGCCCACCGCGCCTCGCCCCGCCGTCCCTATCAACTAATTATTTTTCGAGTTGTGCATCGCATGTCCCAAATGACTTCAAACTACTGATTCACTGGTCCTGAGGCCGGTCCAGGGGGCCCGGGTCCTCGTGCCGCATAAAAGACTTGAAGCTAACTAGCGACAGGCAATAAAAGGGTTTTATAGTCGTGGCGGGTGAGCCCAGGCAAAAGTACACATAGATGTCACATTCTCATGGACTGGAGAAGGTCTGACAAGAGGCTAGTTCTTGGGCAACTAAGGGAATCATTCTTTGAGCTGGGCCACTGACCACCAAAGTTTAACTAGAGGCTTCCCTATCATGTTTGCAACATAATCCAGATGGACTCACCATAGCAAATACGTGGATATAGCACTCGAAGTACGTGCAAGTCATCGTATCGTTGAGCGGAAGACTCTCGTTCAGGTCTATTATGTCCTCCATCTGCAACAATGAGAATGGTTAAGAATGCTGTGATGGAGGCTGCAAGCGGCAAAGAGTAGGCGAAAAGGAACTCGAACTCAAAAACCTCTTGACGTGATAGAAAATTAATAAATGATGAGGAAAACATGACCGCGATTCCATTTTCTTCGTTCAAGACACTCTGACTCTTATTTTTGTACATGGGCATATTCCTTAGCTCAAAGGGAGCTAAAATCACAAGTTCTTTGGGATGATGTAACCAAAAACCAACGGGATCAGACGATGACAGTTCACTGTACGACTATACACGTCAGCACGGGGGACCTTAGGGAGTATACAGTGTGAAGCATAGGTGTATACACGACGTCATTTGTCTCGTCATGGAATTTGGTTTTTTGACCGATCCAAATGAATCCCAACAAATTTTGTTGCAGGATACGATGTGGAAGGGGAGAGAGAAGATAAATAATTGTCGACATTGGGCACACCGTCATTCTGGTTGTGGGATGAGAACATTTCGTGAATAATTAAACTGGTCCTGCTTTTTCCCTCTTTTCTTCCATGGTTGAATTTAGATTTGTTCCGAGAAAAAAGAAACCTTGAAGGCCCCCGAAATGTTTTCTTTTAGAGGGGGGTCATGTCACATGGCGTGAAGACATCTGTTGCATTATTAGAAGAGGCGAAATTCTGGTTTCTTAGGGAAAATCTCCGGAGAGACGAGACCAAGTCTAGAAATGCGAAACCGTTGGTTTTTTGCACTCGGAATGGGTGAATTTATGATCACCTGTGGAATTTTTGACGTTTTCATAATGAAGAGTTCTAAGAAAAGATTTGCAAGTCTCAAGATGTCTTGAATACCAAAAGTCAAGTGGCAAGACTACGAATGGATCAAATCAATCCTAATTGGCTTAAAGGTTCAGAAAACTAGGAAATCTGGAAGCGAGAGAACTAGAACGACCAGACTACACGAGCAAGAGCGAACATGAAAGTGATAATGTTGCAAGCAAAAAACGTAAAACGATACATTGTTGGAAAGCAAAAGAACAATGTGTGTAAGGGGAAATGGTTGAATCATAGCGGATGTCAACAACAGCCCATTTATTTGTTCAAAATATAGGATCTGGGATCTCATCTTCGGAGAAAGGAACAGGAACCAAAATTGGTTAGCTGAATCGTGGGATGTGGAGACAATTAAATTTGATTCCAGATGATTCGCTTCCGTTTTTGGTTACGGACCTTTGCAGCGGGACCTCTTTTTTGTGTTTTTAGGGGACGAGAGGATGTTAAGAGAAACAGCAATGTTTGGTTGAGATACTTGGAACAAAATGATCCGAGAGGACTCTGTCTGATAACTTAAGGAGACTAGGATTTGATTACATCATTAGAGGGCAAAGGGAAGGAAGTCAGAAGATTAGGGACGCTGTATTCCGGAACGGGAAGGCAAAATAGAATTAAGGCCTCTCTATAATACTGACTCATAAACAAACAGGAAGGAATTCTGAAATTTTACTCAAAACTCGAAAGATGACATTTGGATTAGATTAACTTCGAGATTGATGTTTCAGTTTTCTTTTGTCTTTTTTTCTACTTTTTTTTCTGTTTTCTTTGTATTCTTTCTTCCAGACAAGTACATCGATCAGAAGGGTTATGAATCACATGAAAGTCTGGATGGACTAAGATTTTGTATTGAAACGAAGGGACTCATGACAGAAGTTTGTACCAGGGAGCGGGGTAGAGTGGGTGAGCTGCCAGTAGTGGACAATGACAAAAATAGAGAGAAAACACAGAAACTGAACTTGTCTCGCGTTCTTGAATTCTTCGGTACAATCAACAGAAGACAGACGGATTTTGGACATAGTCGAGTAAATAATCGGAAAGTTCAATTCAAAGAAGGAACACAGTTCCGTTTTGGAAAATGGCAGACGGATTGATTTGGTTTTGTCAACAAAACAACTGGATTCTAGTTGTTGTCCGAGTTTCCGGGAAGTACAGTAGTTCCAGACGAGACACCGGTGGGAACATTGTAAAACACCATGAATTCCAATAGAGAAATCCTATGAAATCTGTCAGTTCCCGGAAATCAAATCAAATCAGCCGACTGATTTCCGTTTCAAAGGGAAGAGGCGGTTCGAAAACTCGTGAGATCAAAACAAAACAAAACAATTGTGAACAAATGAACAAAACGGAGGGATTACGACCTCAGAGTGAGTTATAATCTGTCAAGAAAATATTTTGATGTTTGGTTCGTCTTGAGAGCGGAGATGGAATGAGAATAAGAATAATGTACGTGTTGCACCCTCTGCAGTTTTAACGTAATTGAACATTAGTTCTTGAGCTGAGAGGGTGTCTGAATTGAATTTCTGATCAGACGTAAATAGACTCAGGGGACGGAAAAAGGTAAGAGGAAGACATGTCATTTCAGCATTCAGTGTTCGTTTCTTCCAGCAAAAACAGAACAATTTCACGCATGACCCGCAGAGAGTCCGGTCCATCTCAATGATATGCCGGAGGCGGGGATTTGTTGTTTCCGCACAGTCCGAAACCGATGAATTAGAGAGGATGGAAGATATTTGGAACTCAAAACATATTCATAATATATAAGATCAGTCGGAGTGGTTTTTGGGGGAATGAAGAAGATCTTGAGGGAAAAGAGAAAGATTTTGAGATGTGAAGGAGAAGTTTCCAGGGAGCTGCGGAACTTTCGAGTGTCTTGAAGTGGTAGGCGAGATAGGAAGAAGGCTCATGACGAGGAAAGTACGGGGAAGGACAATTTGGAACTTCTCAAGAAGATCCAAAGATTCCAGAGGCCTCTGATGGTTCTGACGAATTTATAGGTTCGGAGAACTAACAACAAGAGTGATGACACTCGACGACACTTTTCTTCGAAATAAAACACCAGTCACATTTCCCATTGAGTCCAACCATAATTGCCATTCATTATGAAACTATGAAGCAAAAGTCATCTGGAATTTCACCTCTTGAGTCTTTGGCCTAGTACTTGCAAACTTTAATGTTAACTTTGTGGAATTTCATTTTTCCACTCGCAGGTGTAAAACAGCTTGCGGGGGAAAGGTTGCGGAGTTTTCTTGAAAAATACGTGACGGACTTCTTCTAGAAAATCAAACACCTCGTAGAGGTGTTGACCAGGGTAGTCAAGTTCAATGTTTGCAGTTTATTCAGCTGTCTGAATTTCCGATCAACTGAACTTTCAATGCGGAATAATTCGCTTTTCCGGAGAAGTCAAGGTTCTTCCAAACAAAACAAGGCGGGTGGCTGGAGAAAGCAGAACAAAACATAAGGGAAGAGTTAATGACAAGTGGTTTTCGATCCGAAGAGAAGTGAGTCAAATTGTAGGGAAACTGATACATTCTTTGGGGAGTGAAGACATTCAAAACAAGATAAAGCAGAAATGTTGGAACAGAAAAAAACTACCTAGATGTTTTGAGAAACTTCCTCGCGGAACCTGACATGTGTCAGTGAAAAGACGGATGGAGGGAGAAAAGTGATGAACAAAGGAGGGACCAGCAGAATCTGCAACTTTGTGACATGATCTTTAAAAAAGGGGACACGGTGTAATGTGAGTCTGTGTCCGGAGCAAACACCACAAACGATCATGAAATTCACACCTCGCAAGAGAATTCAATTTGAATTCGAGGAAAGAAAGAGAAAGCCGGGGGAACATTGGACACACAACAATAATAATAGTATCAATAATAATAATAATGAACAAAACTGACCGCGGTCATGTTTTTATTTACACCACCTTATTTCTGGTCATTTGGACTGGAAGCGGCAATTATCGAAGATTAGAACACCGAGAGATGGGTTAGGGAAAAGATGACGACTTTTGAGACTTGTCGCTTCCCGCTAGAACTAAAATAAACTGCGATAGACTCTGGAATACGTGCGGTTATGCAAAAAGTTGACGTCGATTGGATAATTGGTCTGTGTGATAATAATTAGAAAGTTGGAAAGTTTGCCGCCGGCTCGGCAATTATTACGAATGGAGAGAAAGGGCCGTTGGGCAATGCGACCGGATGCTACCTAGAGTGTTGCCAAGTAAGAACCCTAAGTAGCTGCCGAGAAGTCATTGAAATATAAGATTTATGCAACTTTATGGGTGCTTGACGCAGAGCAAAAGTTGACCAAATGTTGCCTCATTTCCGGCGACTTTCGTAATTGTCAAACTGTCACAATGGAAGAAGAAAGCAGACAGACGTGTTCTGAGAGGGACCATGGACCAGCCAGAACGATGACCTGGCTTTCTATTCAGTCGGTCTAGAAACGTCAATTACATGAGTGCCACTAATGAACTTTCAGCGCAAGCGCAATTGGCTGGTCGACGACGAGCAGGAATGGAATAGAAGAATGAGAAGCGATCAGAACCGGAACAGAAGACAACGGCTGAACACCGGGGATCCGGCATCATGATACTACAGAAATCTTAGTTTTACGTGTGATCTACGCACACGGCGGGATGGGTCATCATCATCCGCTGACTATAAATATTTGAACTCGCGTCGAAGGGAAGGGAGGATGGAAAACAAGGAATTAGGGGAAGTAGAGAGTGTCACTGGGGCAGGAGATGCCGGACGTTCTCTCGTCAAAGTAGACTGAACTCGATTGTGGTCCTCTTCCGAATCCGAGATTTCGTGTAGCACATCCTCTCTGTAATTAGAGGCACTGGTCACTCATTATTTACATGCCTCGATGACGCCCTCTTTTGGCTTTAGAGCTCAAGTGTTTCCAGGAACCCATGCAGTGTTCTGTTTATTGTAAGCGAAACAACCGGAAAACGGGAAGGACCTTTGGTTCTTTGACTTTAGGCGAGCGGAAATGTTTTCGAATGGCAAAGACCCTTGGATTAACTTGAGGAATTCGTGAACGTAAAAAAAACGAGAAGAAGCGGTCAGACTGAAGAGGTTAGTGCTCCTCTTCTATTCCTAATCTATTCTTGGTCCAGGACATGTTCCCTTTCGGTTCAGTCTCTCGATTTTCAGAATTTGAGATGTTCCTCAATCCCGACACAAAAACATTTGTGAAGAGAGAAGAAGGAAACGAGAAAGGCAAGGGAAACACGATTTCCTCTTCTGAAAATACAAAACGAACAGAATTTGTAAGAAGCCAGAAAGTCCACGTGGTACCTTACCTCGTCAACAAAACCGTGGTGCGAGGGAGGAAACGAATGTAAAAAATGAATGGCTTGTTGAAAACAAGTGACTAATAGTAGGATATTTCCAGATGTATCAAATAGCTTTCAAGGATAACAAAACGAAAGTCGTTAGACATTACAGAACAAAACATGAGTTGGCCAGGGGGGTCGGACACTACTCAATTATTTATTTTCTTTTCTTGGCTGGTTCTGGCGCTGAACATGAGTTGGAAACGGAAAATGAGCTGGATGCGTGTTAAGCACCAAGTAAGGAAGATCAACGGCAAGTTATCTAAAGATCACCTCCTCAGGTTTAGATCAGACATAATCTTGGAGAGGGTTAATCCAGTGCTTAACTATTGCGTGTGATCAAGAGAAAGTGAGTAATGTAGATGTTGGATACTTGGTTGATTCGCTGACGTTGCTCTAGGAGAAGGTGCATGACAACTCGAAACTGACAATTAGAGGATCAGGATCTCTGGGATGAAGTCACGACGTGATGTCGGATATTGGTCTCTAGCGAGGGGGCGATTGTTTTAATTTCGAAAAATAAATACTACGACACGTTGAATGGCTTCCGCTGAAACATCGAAACGAGATGCAAGATGTCTGAAGTGGGAAGGGAGAACGCGCGAGTTTTGATTTATCCCGGGGAGGTGTCGTATTTCTCGAGACTTCCGCTCTTCAAAATCAGACTCTAATTCGGATTCTGATTCTCTGAACTTTCTCTGATCAAGTGCGTGGTAAGGAACGAATGCACCGAGCACCGCGTCACTCACTCGAGTAAATAACTGAATTTGGAGACTTCACTTTTGTAAGGATAGTTCTCTGAGTGCACGCGTCAGTTTGAAGTGATTCGTCATGGAGCAAAGTTTGGGAGTCCCTACAATTCGGAGAAAGGGATCTAGTGGGGGGAATCGTAAAAAATGAGGACGCACAATGAGAACTACTACGATAGATTCTCTCAGGTGGAAGTGAAATTTGCTCTTCTATTGTCTCTATTTTCAAAGAACCGTCCATCTCTGCAAATGTTATCCCTCTTCCCAAAATGCTGCGTCACATTTTGAATCCTTATTAAACTAAAATGGAGTATTATTATTCATGAATGGAGCTTCCTAAACGAAAGATCTCTTTTGAAACAAGACGATCTTTGGGAGACAAACACAAACTGGATTCATTAATTCTGATATCACAAGTATGTAAATGAAGAGAGGACCCGAGTCGACCCGCTGAAAACAGAGACTAGTAACGTTGTGTCGGTCAGCCACCCTCGCACCGACCTTCCTAATCCGCTTAATCTTTGCGTAGGGGTAAGAGTTGGGTTGAAATAATTAGAGAACAGGCCACAAGATCACTAGTGGGTCATATGTGTGAACTCGCAAAATGAGAATTTCTCCGGAAAATAGTCCCTTTGTGAGAACCTCCACGTTCTCTGCTGGATAAACACGGAAACGGGAGTGACATGGGTAGAAGAACATGGAAAGTGCAAGGACTCGTTGTGGATGCTCAAAAATAAGAAATAGGATCTTTCTGCTATTCGATCGTTGAATTGAGAAAGAGGGAGTTGTGTCTCTGGACCCACCTACAAAAGTGATGTTATCCAGAAGGGCTGGTACATTCTTAACGTCTCGAGACACGTCCATTGTATTGAACTATTTGGACGGGTGATAATCAAGAATCAGCTGGTATTCGGGGAGGATTGGATGAATAACAAAACTCGGATACAATCCGAATCGGACTAGAGAGAAAAATACAATAAAACTGACGCCATCTCCTCTCAATTTACAGATTGGACAGACAGCAGATGGCTTGTTTGGGCATGCCACATTTTATAGAAAGAGCAATTAAACTTCAGGGCAGGAACCGTCGAATTACTCTTCTATGCAGCCAGAACAGGAAGAAAACAACACCATTGGAGTGATTGAAAGGTGTTTTCAAGCAAACCAGCATTTGCATAGCTCTGGTTTTCAAAAGTCAGCGCCGATTCAAATAATTACGAATAATCGGTGCAGCTGCAATTCAAACTGCTGTTTTGCTCCGTTTTTAACCGAATTATTGCTTTTGAAATGAACATTATCATAATAAGCAGTGGCGTTCAAGCTGCTGAACATAAAATCCAGCTGTCGATCGGATCTGATCAAAAAGACTTGCGTTTGAACCCTCTACTAGTCGTAAAAAAGAAACAAGAGCAAGAACATGTGTATTTCGTTAGAAAGATCAAGGAGCTCGAATCTATGAAGTCATTCCCGCACCTATTTGTGTTTTGTTGAGCTAAATTGGTCCAGGTTTGGACCTTGTAATTTTCAATTCGGAAAACCTCGAAAACAGTGTTATCGTCACAAAAACACGTAACCGAGGCTAGCATCAACAATCTGGAAACACGTTGCACACTTTATTCTGCCACAGTGAAGCATCCGAAATGAAGCGAAAAACATGGGGTGGAAGAGCACAAACTGACGGTTAACATTTCAAATTTTTCACAAAAAAGAACGGGGTGGGTTAGGGAAAAGGGGGGATTTATTGCGCAGTCTCTTTGTCGTCGATTTCTTTTACAATTTATCAGTGTAAACACATAGATGGAGAGGGGAACATGAGGAAAAGTCGGGAGTAAATTAGGATTGATACAGATGAGGGTTGTCAGTCTGGTGCGTCACTTCCCAATACGTGGTGAGTAGAAGAGGGCTCTCTTTCCGACACGTGCCATGTAGAGTCGCTTCTGAACTTCATTCTCCTGGTGGGATGTTCTGAAACAGAGAGGGGTTTGGGTTGTGATAGGGGAGCTGAATGGTTACTTGAATGCGTTGCTTCTCTTTCCAACTCTCGGGTACGGAACAAGAAGAGCCGAGGATTGGTGCGGAGCACGGGCGATCCGTTGCAATGCGTAATCTGCAACTTGTAGTTGACACTATCAATCACTTCAGTTCTAACTTCAACAAGCCTCTCAATAGTAACAAGCTTCTTATCACACGGATCTTAATCCCCTTCGGACAACTATCCCCACTCACCGTTGTAGTCGAGTGCATTGGCCGTGAAGGCTGAAGAGATAAGCAGTGCGGCAACTAACCAGAGTAGCATGGCTTCTGAAGCGGGGGGTTTTTTCGATCGTCGAGTAAATCGGCCAACGAATAGTAGTGATTTCCTTTCTATTTTTCTATGCTACCAGAGCTGTATAAAACACAATACGCCCAAGTCCCACCTTTTTTAATTTCCGTTTTGGCGCGCCGTCGAGGCGTACCTCGTGACGCTTCAGCTAATCGCTACGGCTTTCTATACTACACCTACTCATTGTTTCGATAAAGTTCATCCAAACCCCCGTTTTGGCGGTGAGGAAATTGGAAATTGAAACGGGATGTGGCTACGGAGTGTTGAGTTTTGAGTGAAATCATCACTTTTGTTGTTGGGTACCGATACCGGGTACTCGGAACTGAAGAACAAGAACAAAACTCACCCATG
>LR539975.1:581313-636657 GCA_900536315.3 Caenorhabditis becei | reverse complement strand
CAAGTCCAGTGTATATAGACCCAACACGGTCATAAAATTGGCATTCTGACACCCACCCACCTCTTTGACTAATGAAATCTTACCGTGACGAATACGGAAGGGGATCCAGATGAGAGAGACAAACAAGGTTTTGTGAACGGCATTACGGTCATTGCATTTGTAAACTGACCGTAATAACGGTCACAAGACCTTGTAACCTCTTAAAGCTGATGAATACGAAGAGACGATCCATTGGAAAGGAAACCGCACAAATTGACTGATTGGGAGAAGCTGGCGGCAGCAGGCAGTCTGTTTGCCACTCGGATTTCGTGGGGCCCGCCCAGTTTGTCTATGGATTATTTGTTGCGTTTCCCTCATTTCGCCACACAGTTCCTCGCGGTACAGATTCGTACAAAAGGATTAGGAGCATTCCACGTTTTGAGAACAACGCGCTTCTTGCACTTTGCGAGTGATTAGGGGCGCCTGTGCAAGCAAGTCTCTCTTGTTAACTCGACTCGTTCGAATGAAAAAACAGAGTGAAAAAGTGATCGACTGGCATAGGATTTATTGAGGAATAGTTTTGATTTCAGTAAGGTATATTCTGAGTACAATATTTTCAAAAGTTGCGCAGATTAATCGAGTACAAATATCATAAATGAGTTACATATAAAATTTCTTCCGAGTGCAGTTGAGATCAGCTAATTAGAAAAGAAATATCATACGTTCAAAATGAATTGATTGAATAAAATAATTGTTTTGGGAACATTTTTTAATTAGACGGTTCTGGATTCAATACTTTTCGAAGCCAATAATTCGAAACTTGCAGTCCAAATTGGCCGATACGTGCTTCTCTATGCCATCTGGATACTTGAGCTTCAGTTAGAGGAGTGCGGCGTATGTAGACATTGTATTTCCTCTGAAATTGATTAGTTTGCATGACAGTTTCAAAAATTGTACTAACGTCAACTGCTGGGAAAACATTTGAGAATGAGCGATCAGCTGCCTCCTTCACTTCCGGGACAATGAGACACCCACGATAGAACTCCTCTAAGCGAGCGATCATCCCTTCAGTTCCGTAGAATAGACTTGCATCCAGAAACTCCAGGAAATTATCATCTGTCGCAAACATTCTGTTTCTACTGATCGAATGAGATAACTCACTTGTGATAACAATCCGTGGATTGTAAGCAATAGCCAGAAACGTGTTGACTCGCTGTATAGAATCTTCAATCCGGTAGTAATTGTTCGCTGCTTCTCGCCAACTCAAATTGAAAACTGATTTGAAATAAGCCGAACAATGCTCCAATAGCTAAAAAACGTTTACTGCGTATTCCTGAGACATTTTCTATACCTCTCGGTGAACGAAGAATTCTTTCACTTCTGATTCGCTTTCAGCTACAATTAGCTTGAAATTCCAGAAAGTATTATTTTCCGTGAAATCAGTGAAATTCTCGGATATCTTTGTTTGCAAAGCGCCGGTTATCCTGACGATTATCTCGACAATACTGCCGGGAAAAATGCGAGACTGGTTGACTTGTTTGAAACGTTTGCATCCTGTCTCCGAAGTTACAATGATTCGTTCAGCCCAGGTGGTATAGTGTATGCCCTCGCTTGTGCGTGTTGAGAAAGTAATAGAAGCAGCCACAAACCACGGGACGGTGTTATCCGAGTAAATCGAAAGCAATATTTTCCCGCCCTCAGTGTGAACGACAACGGTCACCTTCCTAAAAACTTTTAAGTATTTTCATACTCATCAGTTTGCTCACCATTCTTTCTCTCGTCCTTCTTCCAGAGTTGTGAGCGTTTCTGTACGTTCAAAACGTTTGCCTACCTCATAAGGATTTTCCTTATTGAAGAATATTTTGTATGATAAATGGCGGACATTTGAAAAGTAACTCTCCGTGATTTGCTTAACCGTGTCAGAAACGGAACGAGTGTCGGTCTTCCATAAACGTCGAAGTTCTTTTTGATGGAGTTCCGCATTAACTTGATTTGCCATCAATTGCTGAAATGATACATCATCAGAACCGAAACATTTTTAAAAATGAGATGTGAAACTGACCATGTATGCCCCGAATTGAGGGAACTTTTCCAGCAATATAACTTTGTCGATTCTAGCCATACGTTCTGTTCGAAATAGGAAATCGACGCATTCAAGTAAACATTCATATGCCTTAAAATTTTGGCATGCGAACATCAATTCTTCGATAGTTCGAACGTCAAAAGTGAAATCACTGTGAAGACAGGCCAGCTTCACAAATTGTTTGACAATTTCAGATGGCTGTTCAACAGTATAGAACGGGAGATCAGGCTGCTGACGGAATTGTTCCGCAAAGTACTGCGAACGACGAGCAAGAAGCTGAATACTTTTTGTTGCGAGTATCTAATGACCTAACGGCGTACATTCTGTTTGATGTCGATCATCTCGTATCCAACAGACAACCTTTTGTCCCCATTGTTGCATACAACCACCGGAAGCTCCCTGTGGAACGGGGGGATTTTCTCAACGAGCCTGATACGGAAAGTCATGATAAACTGAACATCGTTTCCCTCTCGTAAACAGATCGGTTGTGGAGTAAACTTTGCGTCTGGTTCAAAAGGAGCCAGAACACGAGTTTCGGACTGCTTCCGGACTGTAAAGTGTATATCATACATCCAGACGGTCTGGTCACCGTAAAGGCAAGTCACATAGACGTGTTTGTGATCCATCTCAATTTGGCTGGAATTTTGAAATTTCATCCCCATTCGAAACATTAAAATGAACTCACAGAGGAACTCCTTGATAGTAAACAACAGGCGCAGTGTATCGAGCAAGATATAAGTACAATGAACCTGGCCTATCGTTTTTGATTTCAACATTTAGAAAACCGCGCTCGTCCCAGCTTGCATTGAACAGTGTTTTGGCCATCCTAAAACAATCAAGAGATTTCAGAGTTATTGACGTAAACAGAATTCGATGTCATAAGGAAAAGAAAAATTTCGCGAAGGCCACCTGCCAGCAGTGGGGTCAAGCTTGCGCGCCTTCGTGACGGCTGTTATGAAAAAAGAGATCTCACATCGTGTCTAACTGGCGGAACTTGGAAAAGGCTTTACGTGACTACTGTAACACAGATGTTGATTTATGAAAGACGTAGAATGGATGAGTAGATTCAATTCGAGAGCAGTATTATCAAAATGGCGCGAAAGGAATAGTCAGAAGCCGGATATCTCTCCGTTTCTTAAGAGTCCAATAAGCCAGAGTGCACTGGTGTGTGATAATGGATATGAACAAAAAGCATGACTTCTGCTCAAGATAATCCGGGCTCAAGGAGATAACCGATAGTAGTCGACTCTCCTGGTTGTCGCGAGGGGAAGCATGCCTGGTATGGCGAGTTTGGACTCGGACAGCGTGCACATGAGGAAATCGAAAGTACGACGCTAATCAAGGCACAAAGCGCGAGAAACAAGGTGGTTTGCATTTCGAAAAGAGCGAAATGCGCGGGAGGGAAGGTGCATGTGGGCTGTGAAGACCTACTTTTCGAAATCTCAGGAAATTATATGTTTTGTAGTTAAGGGAGATTAAACTCCGAAATGTGGTTAACTTGAGAGAGCGGGAAGGAGAAACCCGTGGTTTTGGTGGATAATTCATTCATATTTGGTTAAAAGGGACGAACATTCCATAGAGAAGAAGTTGAGGGTAATTCGCTATTGCTAAAAGAAAAGAAACGTTGAAGGTTGTTGAGAAGTTGAGAGGAAGACAACCTTGATAAGTGCATATCAGTCGGATTAGAGATTTGAGAGGATGAATGGGAAAAAATCTAGGAATGAGGGGAGGGGACACGAAGAGGCGGATGACAACGAGAGTACAACAGGGACCGTGGGGAAGGTTAGTTGGAAGGAATATGAGTGCAACGGACATGTTGAATTGGACAAAACAAAAATTAAGAAGTTGTCGATGAAGGGGACGATGGAGTAGTAGAAGTCTCGCTGAAATCTGCAGCCCACTCCTCCAATTGTTTGTCTGTCGGACAGGAGTTGATGGTGAAGTATGGCGCCTGGAAAAATAACTTGAAAGAGGAGAGTGAACACAAATTGCTCACGGTTGGTTTGGCGAACGGTGTAGAAAACGTGATGTCGGCAGAGTCCTTGATTCTGGTCGAAATCTTGGCACTTCTGTAGAACTGTTCCAGGCGGTACTTCATTCTCGGGGCGAGGAAGAAGTGGGTGGCGTTCAAAAGTTGGAGGAAATTCTCGTCTGAAGTTTGAATTATGGTAACGGATGTGACTATGTGGTTGACTTACTTGTAATGATGAGGTTTGGATGATATGCCATTTGGAGAAAGGTTTCAAAGAGATCGAATGGAATGTCATTCATTACAAGAGGATTTGGTTGGCCCCATTTCTCGGAAAGCATCGAGTTCATCATCATTGACGCTTGAGTGAGAATCTAAACATCTCTTCGTAAGGGCGATCTTGGAAATTATGAAAACTACCTCTTTGGTGACAAAAAATGTTCTGGTCACAGGTGTCACGAGGTTTCTCGTGTTGACGATTCTCACTGTGAGATTTGTGAAGTCATCTGCACGACTGAAGTCATGAACTGTTGGAGCGATTTGATTGAGAAAGGCGTGTTTAATGTCAATTTCAATCTTCAACTCCTTCACGCGATCAAGCGCCCAACGATTGCTGACATTGTACTTCTCGTACCCGGATTCCGAAGTCGCGAAGATATGTTCCTCGTACTTTTTCGGTCTTGCATGGTTTATCTCGTGGATCTGCAACTTCACCACAAGGTCCACAAGCCAGGGAGATGTATGATCTGATCTGACGGTAGTAACCATTCTGTCTTCGACGTATTGATGTGTGATAGTGACTCTCCTAGAAATTGAACTTGTTCTAGTTGTTATTCTCTACGTGCTCACCATTGATATCTCCTGTTTCCTTCGAGGCTCTCAATTCTGTGAGTTGAGCCCAGCGATCTACCCAGCTGCTTTATATCACGATCACGCAGTGTGATGGGCGGAATGCGAACACTGACGTTCTTGCATCCAACCTCCATCAAGCGGTGAGTATCGAAAGATATATTCCGCCAGTCCGTCGGCCACATGTACGCCGACTGGTACTCGAGCTCCGCGTTCATCAACTTGGCCATGTTGTACTGGAATTTCAGACATTTTCACTTTTTGTTCTGAAACTTCCGCAATCACCTTGTATTGGTCCAGCTGCGGATACTTCTCAATAATGAGAACGGCATCGATTCTCGAGATAATCTTGGTGCGGAAGAGGAAGTCAATGCACTGCTTCATCAACTCCTCTGCCTCATACTCATGACACTTTCTCATCAAAGTCTCAACGTTCAACTCATTGATGAAGAAATCATTCTGGAGAGTTGCCAGTTTGACGAATTGACAAACATCTTCGAAGCATTCCTCCTCGCCAAACTGGCAGACTGGGACCGGACTTTCCTTAGAATAGTCAGGGAGATTCCCGAACAACAAGGCAAAGACTGGCGACTGGCGAGCAAGGAGCTATAAACTATTGGAGTTGAACTGTTACCTGAAAATGTATTCACTTACCTTTCTGTTAACCGGAACTTCCTGCGTTCCAACACGAATCATGACGTCTTCAATAGGCTCCAGAAATCTCAAATTGTCAAACCCGAAGACGTTTTTCATATCTCTTTTGAACGGACGGCAGATACCTTCCAGTTTGATACGGAATTTACAAGAGGGGATCATGTCCTGGCTCATGGGCACATGATATACTTCCGCTCGGACTGAAACGGAGCCAGTGCATGGAGAAAGAATCGCTGTGGCGTCTCGGTTTCCCGATTTGACAATGGCGGTGCAAAACCAGAATCCGGTGGTTTCCAGAGGGCAGCTCACGATAATCAGGTCTTCTCTGACACTTGCTCTGTGGTATCTGATCTGACTGAAATCTCGGAGTACGACTAAAATGACTTTCCAAACGTACAGTGGGATGTCATCAAAGTACATCAACGGGGCAGTGAACTGTGCTTGAAGCGGGGCACCGAAACCACACTTGTCGTTGTACATGTGACAAGCAATAAACCCATCCGAGTCCAATTCTGAAGTGAAAATGGTTTTCGCCTTCATGTCGACCAAGTTTGGAGATCTGAAATTTTGAAACTTTTGTATTTTTTGTTGTTCAGATAACTCTCCAGTTTATGGAGAACGAGTCTACGGAAAATCAAAGTTTTCGAGAAACAGGAAAAAACTAGATTATGTGGAAAAGTCGGAGAGGAGACTCCAATCGACGTTGTGTGAGTTGATATAGAGTGGCACTGCTTCCTAACGCAACAGTGTCTTGTGGTACGGCTGTCCAAGCGGGAGAGGCGCTGGTGGCGCTGCTCATTGCACTGTATCTTAACTGTTCGCGAAATCCAATACGTTTGGGTTAACAGCTCTGATCGCGTGCCCCGATGACATCTGTTTTTTTGTGGTAAACATTTTGGCACGGCTCTTTTGATGTCAACGCAAGTTTATGCAGAAGAAGATAATCGATGTGAACAAATCTGTTTCGAGGGACCGGGTAAACAAGAACTTGAGAATGCAAGAAGTCGACGTTGTCAAGGGCGAAAATTTCAAGTTCTTTGCCATGAAAGGTGGCGTGAGTATGGCGCTGGACAAGGGCGCTATCAACAAATTGAAGAAAAGGAAGTCGAGATCAGTTTTGTTTTTCCCAAAAGTATGCTAGGGGACTAGCGACTAAGGCATTTTAATGAATAATCAGTGATACCGATTTCCCTAGGGTGCGAGTGTCACCGAAGAAGAATGACAAAATATTGTGAAAAATAAGAAAACAATTTTTTTGTTCATCACGAGGAAGAGGATAAAAAATATATGTATCGGGAAGATTTGTGTTACTAAAAAGGAGGACTGTCTACCGAAAGACATTTTCTAATTCAATCAATACACAGTCAACAGCCAAAAATAGAAACTAAAATAAGTATAATCGAACTTATTTCAATTATTTCTAAAGACAACTTCACGCCCTTTCACTTTTGAATAGAGTAATCCAAGAGAATAATCTGATTTTAATCTAAAAAAAAAGGACGCAAACAGCGCTCGTCCAAGCAACGTGAGAAACTGACATTCTGTTTCTCCATGATAATCAACTGTTTTCCGACATTTTGTCAACGAGCTGTTGCCTGGAAGAAGTTGCACAAATTCGTGGTGCGCACCAGAATGTTTTCGACACCTGCCCGATGCCAAGTGAGAAAAAAAGAGTGAAAATGACCAGCAATGCACTTTTTGGGAGAGGCAAGTACACATTGTTCGCGGCGAACTTCAAAATGTAATTTTTGTACCCCTAAAATGTTTTCGTGCCGTATGCTCTGGGAACCAAACATGAGCGCGGAGACCTAACCCCTAAATCTTCAACGTGTAATTTCATTTTAAAAAATGACGCAAAATGTGAAAATGCGAAAGGGAATAGGTATAGAGGAAACTAATTAGCACAAATTTTTGATGGGAACGGTGCAAATTCCTTTGTTCGTATCCTTTCACCGTATTCATCACAAATCGAGCCGACCGCAAATTGATGAAACAGGGGAAATCTGAAAAGTTAGTTTTTGATCTTCAGTGCACACTAATTTCATGTTTTTGATTTTGTCTAAAATTGACAAAACCCAGCAACAAGCCCTTTTGATCTACTCCTTCGAAAGAAGTCTCACTTTATTCAAAACGAGCAAAAATTGTGGAATATTTTATGAAAAGAAACGAACTTTTTTTGCTCAATTAATGATGCATGGAAATGTTTCGCTGATGAGGAAAAGAAACTTGGACGGTGGCAATGACGACCTCTGCGTGCCTCGGTTCCCCTGGTTCGGATGTGCATGAGGAATTAGGTAAAAAGTGTCATTCATGACCCGGCGACTTTCATTCCCACCAACAAAAGGCTGTTGTTCCATTCCATTCCCCGGATGCGAAAATTGCAAGGGATGAGCCGAGAAAGCCTGCTAAGAGGAAAGAAAAACGTTTGTTCGTCCAACCCGATCTGCAAAAAGCTTTTCGTTTCGCTGTCCCAAATTAAGCCTGGGTAGTATTAGTGCGTTCTTCTCTTCTTTTCTTGTTCTCCTGTTCTCCCGTCT
The DNA here is from genome assembly GCA_900536315.3 of Caenorhabditis becei. Taxonomy (NCBI): domain Eukaryota; kingdom Metazoa; phylum Nematoda; class Chromadorea; order Rhabditida; family Rhabditidae; genus Caenorhabditis; species Caenorhabditis becei. Next base: position 628,586 of record LR539975.1, on the reverse strand, counting down.
CCGCTTGTCTCACCCAAATGGAGCTTTCATGCCGAAAGTAAATGTCGTGTGCTGTGAACCCTTGTTCTCAAGTCTCTCGTTATCTCATAATGTTTCAGTTGCTCACATTCTGTTTCAGCTGTTCTTTTATCAATAATGTTATCACCTGCTTTCCTAACTCAATTTCATAACACTACTCCTAGAGAAAAAACGACTTCTCGTCCCATTTGTAACGGGAAACGTTCACGTATTCTGTTTTTCCACTTGAGAATGTTGCGGCAGCACTCATTTCAATATTCCACCCACTCCTTCATCTTCTCCACGTATTTATTCCTGTGCTTGTCACTATGAATTAATAGAATAATAACATCTGCCCAGGTGACTAGCCAACGGATATCCGCTAGTCGTTTTCTTTCTCGTTACTTGATACTATAGCTATTATTCCAACATCATACTTCTTTTAGTGATCCAATTCTTTTCAACAAGCGATTCTGCCTATCTTTGTAGAATCAATACACGTTTCTTTCAGATGGAGTTTCTCACAACTCGCCAGGAAGACAGACTGTGTTGGGCTCTCTACGATCAAATCACAGTAAGATTGCTATGAAACTAAGTAGCACGTTAAATTCCGTTACAGTATGACAGAAGACAAGCGGCATGCATGCTCGACGCAATGGTAGACCAACTCGCCAGCTCTCATGTAATCACCACGAACTAGCGACTCTTATCTAATTGTTCAGCTCACCGTCGACTACAAAATCACACTATCTCGACGTGTTGTCGCTGCCCGTCGCAGATGGTACAGGGAGACAGTTCTCGACACTGATAACTTCACAATCCCGAAACTCTATGTAAGATGAATACGGCTGAACACTCTTCAAAAACTTTTTTTAGCGAATTGCGTGTGAAACCTACCGTTGGAGCAAGATGCTCTCGGATCTTTTTGTCGTCAACGCCCGTATGATCCGTGACCGGATGTCTCGTATCCGTGACATCAACTACACTCGTCACCGTCTTCAGTGGTGTCTGTGAAATCGAATCGTGATGCACAACAACCATATCGCTTCATTTTCCAGAAATAATCAACTCTTTTTTCCTGTTTCTCAATTTCCCGTCCCTGTCTAGTTCTACTAGTTTTCTGTTTACATCTTCCCTTGATCTCTGTTTCCTTTCTGTTGGTTTCAGAATGAAGTTCAATTAATCTGTACTTGAGAGCATTCCAAATGAAAACAAAATGGAAATTTTCCTAACCTATCACTGGTTTTAACTCGACAACAATGGAAGCGTGTGTTTTGGTGCTTCTTCTTAAGCACGTACGTGTTGTGTTAGTCGGTGACATCAACAACCCGCATAGATTGGCCGGTAGTTGCAAGATGCGTGTCAATATCACTGACACGTGGGTATTTGGTAGGACCAGGAAGAAACCTGGAATAGCATTAAAGTACTTGAGTCTGAAAATTCCAGACACATATTTCAATTCTATAAAATGCTCGCCGGTTATTGAGTTCACGACGAGTCTGGAAGCTGTTTTCAGGTCAATTCGTTAAAAACTGGAATGGTATAAGTCTGGAACACTTTAAACTTTATTTCACTTCCTTGTAGACCATTTCAAATTTCTCTCGAGTGTTCTGACCATTTGTTTGGTCGCAATAAATCTACATTGTCTTTCCATGTATTCTGCCGTAACGATGAAATTATTTATTGGGTCAATGGAGCTTCAACTTGTTCGGAGAATGGGGGAAAATGAAGACTAAATATCGAGAACTGAAGTTTATCAAATAACGTATACAAATTGAGGAGCAGCGGTTTTGGGGAGGATGGTAGTTAAGTTATCAGGAACAATTAGAGGGATCTTCATAAAATGACACGAGTCAACGACAGACAGAGAAACAGAGAGGGGGATGGGGGAGAGAGAGACACAGAGAAAGAGAGAGAGAGAAAGAGTAGTTTTCTTAATACAGTCAGAGCCACAATGAGAAGATGTACGGTAATTCATTTCAGAAAAAAGAGGGTCGTGATCTTGTTCTCAGTTTACTTCCGCCCGGAAGGCATGAAGTGGAAGTTATCTCCGCCCTGTGGAGAAGCCATGTACTCGGCCAAAGAGAGTCCCATCGACGCTGAAAAAGAAGAGCTACAGTAAGATCCGACTGGCTGTTTGCTTACGGCTTCTCTTCGACTTGAGCAACACGGTTCTGTAGACTCGCGACATCAGTTGGTCGATATTTGCGTCCTCAGACTGAAATTTCCGTTCAAAACAGCCACTTCCAGTCTCTTAACTTACCCCATCAGCCCAGGCGTAGGCAGCAATGCAGAAAACAGCCAAAAGCAGCCACTTCATCATTTTTGATGTGATTTTACCTGCAAAATCTGTATTGGAGTCAGAAACGAGGAACTGGCAGAGGGTGAATGCGGGAGGTCCGACGAGTTGGTTGAAGGAATGGGATGAATGACGTTTCGAGATTGAAAACATGATGTCGTTAGACGGGGCGGAGCTTCGAATGAATGGAAGAAAAGTCGGGGCGTTTCGGAGTCAGTGACGAACAATTCGACGCTTAATTGGGGGCATCCAGAAAGCCAGAAGCACAAAATTGTCGAAACGGGAAGGAATCTGTTTTTCGACAACGAAAGCGCTGACGATTCCGGATCGAATCCGGAAGATGCGTCAAGATAGCCGAATAAGAGAAAAGGAAGACGGACGAAACGAAGGAAAGGCACGAATGAGTCTTTTTGAAAAATATCGCTGGTTTTATATGAGAGACTGACGCATTCCGACGCCACCATATCGACATATTGCCACATGTGTCCTTTGTATTCGTTGGAAACTTGATTAGGGCGTCTATAGGAATCCTGATTATCAAAGAAGATTCGAGCCCTCTCTGGCGTCGGAACCAATCGAATTACGCCTACCACAGTGGAAGGAGATGTAACACAACCCCTTATGTTATTGTTATTATATATGATCGAATGGAGGTTGGTTATGTAATGGTTCCTTTGGGACTGACGATCGTTCTCTTCATGAACATTGAATCGGAGACCAATGGAACCCAGGATCTAGTTCCGGGTTGTTGGTTCTAGTTCTAACTCAAGTACCTCTACAGTAATCTTGACTGATGCGGAAGTATGTGCACCAACTAGTTGCTGTTATTGACGCTCTGATCATTCTTTGACTTTGTATCATCCTAAAAACAACAATCTAAACTTGACGTCAATTCCGATCTGATTTGAAGTATTCTGCTTTTGGATTCAGATCAGATGATGACCTCAAACGTGACATTCCGAATACACCGGAAGATCCGGAAGCATTTTCGGTCAAGACGGGGGAGGAATACTAAGTGAAAATAATTAAGAAACAGACGGGGGAAAACTTGAAAAACGTCTTGAAAGTCTGTCTGGCTCATATTTCAAACAACAGAGAACACCTCGAGAACCAGCGGACCAGTGGACCCGAAAGAATGGATGTGTGTTTCATTAGTTAGATGCTGGGAGTCATGTATTACTTATGGACATCATCTGCAAATGTCAGAAGATGAAAGGGTTTGTTGCAAGAGTAACAATGGTCTAAATTGGAACAAGTCGGGGGTTTTCCAACTGTCACGTACTGAATTCGGAATGGAAACATGACGTTTGGTTTCTTCGCCTCTTCCATTCCATTTTCCATTTCTCCATTGAAAATGTCAACAATTTTTATGTATTCATGTTTGTCAAGTGGACTGCCTACTTTTTGAAACAAATCACTTCCTTATTTCATTGGAAGGGCTCGTAAAAGGAGCATTTAATTGTTTTGTTGGTGTGTGAAAAGGAATCAAGGTCGAAATGATGCGGGGAAAGCGAAAGAGTGAAGGTTGAGTTAAGTGAGGGGGTGGGCTGGTTGCAAGTTGACTGATTAGCTGCCTACCAGTCAAGTGATCTGATTCAAACCATAAATTTCTCTTGAAATTATAATTTTCTCATTCCAACAACCAGCACAAAGATGACAAATTGGGAAGTCCACAATGATGTTTTTGAGCTGGTCAAGGGCGTTTTACAAGAGAGGAAAAGTGCCGGAGATCACGAATTATTCATATTGTTCTTGGTAATTATTAGATGATGTAATGAATGCGACAGGATTGTTTATTCGAATGAACTGACAGAATAGAATGGATGAAGCGAAAGAAAAAGAAATTCACAGATCATGATGGACTGGTCGATGGAATGATTGGTTGGCCTGGTGATACGTTTGGGCATGGGATCGGGAGTTGAAGGATCGGAAGGGCATTCATCGGTACGGGCATAGCTCTTTGTCATTGTGACTCTGGAAATGTCATATGCATTCATTATGGATTTGTGATATCAGTGTATCTTACTTGATTGCAGTAAAAGTTGCGGAACGACTTGTGCGAGTTCCACTGTTCCATCTCAGCCGAACAAAGTCCCTCCAGCACACACGGGATCTTTTCCATTCGCGTGAATTCAAAAAGTAGTCCGCGCGCCTGAAAAGATTTGCAAGATAATTAGTATGTATGCCCCCGTCTCGGAAGCTGCCTACGCCCACAGAAAACTTCTGAAAATAGAAGCATAATTATACGGACTTTTTGAAGCACAAGATGGGCATCCATGTGGTTTGCGAGTGATGCGAAGAAAAGAAGAATCTCGTCGTGGGGCAGATTTTGTGTGATGACGTCTTTTCCATAAACGGAAACGATGGCGACACAGACGAACAAGTGGAAATAGTTGGTGCGATAGTGAGCCCAACAGCACTGAAACGTCGATATGCTGGATCTGGCTGCATAATTTCAAACAAACCTCCCAGATATGAAGTGCATGATTCTCCGGAAACTCTCTTTTGAAACAAAGGAGTATCCAACGATGCACAAACATAAGTTGCATTGCATCCGGGCGCTGATTAATCAAATGCTCATAGAAATCCGGAACGAAAAGCTTCAACATGTTTCTGAGGTACGCTAAATTGGTCTCCATCAAGTTCTCATTCCCCTGTGGAGTTGATGAAAACACGGTTTGCTGCATGAAGTTCTTGAAACAGAAATATGCATCCACTTCGTCCCTAAACACACATTATCATGTTTTTCTGTGAAATTCCCTTTCACTTTAATGTGCTTAACAGCGGCGCTAACAAATCCGACATTCCTTGAATGTAATTGATTTCCGGATACATAACTGCATAGTTTAGTAGTATATTCCTGAAAGTTGATTGCTTTTTTCCAGTTTCACCTGCTCCCCTACTTCATAACATCAATGTTTGGATTGTGGTCTCCGTAGAAAAATGGATTCTTTCTATCCGTGCGGACGACATCCTTCATGATTGAATTTTCAATGGAAATCCAACGAGAAGGTGCACTTTCGGTCACACGATAGCGCTTCTTCCGAATGTTCTGATACTCGAGGAACAAATCGTTTTTGATGTTCTCTCTCTGGTCAGCGGAGGACTCCCAAGGATACACTCGCAGAAGGAACGGCCATATCTTTTCACGCATGTCGACATCCATCGATGCAAAGAAAATATGCTTAATGGAACTGATTCACAAGCTGAATTAACGATTCAGTATACCTTTCTAACAGTGCCACTGTCCACTATGACCCCTGGCTTGTTCTCATAACTTCGCCAAGTATGCAAAGTAATCTTCTCATACAAGCCCTCTTCCGGGTCTTTTTCCAATTTGGTAACTGCCGGTTGGCAAATAATCAGTTGTTTGTCGGCTATAGGTGACGGTGAACCCTGAAATTGAAACTTTTAATTCTAGTTTCTACAAACTGATTACTTCTTGCACGCTTCGTGCCTTTATAGCTGACCATTGCTCAAAAATGTAAGCCAGCTTGTCCAGTCCACCGTGATGGAAATGAAGAATCTAAAAAGACGGATGATGGATGAAAAGTGCAAAAAAAGAAGACGGAAACCTTGTAATGCGAGTCAAGAGTCGCGATGACTAATTGTCCTGACGTGCACTCGGGATTTGAGTAAAAGACACGCATACTCCGCATTTTCCCTGAAGACCGGATGAAGAGCGTTAGTTCCGAAAGAGATATACCTAGATTCACAGAAAACAGGCAAGTATTGCTGCCAGGCGTTTTCTTCCGTCCACGCGACTGTTCCTCAATGTCCGATGGTTTGGTGTCAGTGAGCATGAGATCATGCTCCAAGGCAAATTGCTCGGGGGTCTTGTCAAACATTTGGGTAGATTCCAAGATCTTCTCGAGACCCGGTCCGGATTCAGTTTTTCCTTCTGTATCAAACATTTGAACTGTTCCCCGTTCACTCTGTTACCTGTCTCCTCATCCTCATCTTCCGAAGAGCTCAGCTCTTTCTCCGACATTTCATCGGCACAAGAAGTCGATAGAGAGGACTGCGAATGTCTGTCTGCTTCCTCTTTATCATTCGCGTGCATCTCATCTTTGTCATGCTTGATAGGCGTATGCGGAATAACATTGATGGATGGAACACCCAGAGCGTCGTTGAAGCTGTGGTCCTCGTCGTTATGCTGAATTCTTGATTTGTTTTCATTCCACCCCATAATTTGTACCTTGGAGTACGGTACCAGTGTAGTTGGTCGTTTCACCTGCTTCACTGCAGTAGCGGTGCCGCACTCTTCGATTTGAATGTCAAGAGAGACACTCTGCAAAGATATAATCTCTCAGCCCCCAGTCTATTCAGAATCCGCCTACGCTCTCTTCATCCGATGGAACCGAGACTTTAACCTCGTTTGCCGACTTTTGCGGCTGAGCAGCTTCGTTCTAAAATATTCATGAATGAATTTTTGTTCCCCGTCTCTGTCTAGAGATACCTCATCCCGGTTTTGTTTTCCACGCGGGGACACACTACGGATGCTGGAAGAATAACCAAAATATATAACTTATTGTTCAAAGCACCAACCTAGCCGGGTTTTTCTGCAAGGTCAGGTTGGGCAGCCACTGGAGGATCAAAGTCAGGCCCATGGCCTCATCGCACTGGCAGTGGACTGTGAGATACCCCGGGCAGTGAGCCTCATCCTCTCCCTAAGTTTTCAGTTTCTCAATCTTGTATGAGGTGTTTTTCCTTACCGCTTTTGCATCGGTTTCATGAACACAGACGTTATTTTTAGAGTAAACAACGTCTCCATCGCGACCCAAGAAAAACGAGTTCACGCCTGGAATGAGCGTGTTCGTCAATGTGGAAATAATAATAGTAATACAAGCAGCGAACGCTCAGTTTCACTGTGTAAAGTTTGTTTTCATTGGTCCCCCGGTTCACCTACCTCGTATTCCATTAAGAGCGTCATGAGCCTTTTTGAAAAACTCCGAGAAGGCGCTCATTCAGAATGCAATGCTAGGCTAGACGATGTATGTTGGTGCTATCTAGAAGAAGAAGGAGAAGATGGGATAATTTTATGTGTGCATGCCATGAAAGAGCAATTATTGCAAAAAGGTCTATGCGGGAGAAGGGAAATGGGAATTGAGTGAAATTAGAATTGAAACAGCGGCAGCAGAAAGAAAAAGGGAAAGTGGATGGGAATAATGGAAATTCATTTTGAGAAAAGGGGCGGAGCTTCGAGACCGGAAACTTTTCACCTGCGGGTTATGGTGGCAGGGGTTGAGAGCTAGAGAAGAAAAGAATGAAAAGGCAAAAGAAGCGCCTTCATCAAGGGTGAGATATCCATCATTCTGGTGGGAGCACTTCAAAAAGCAACTTTTATTTATGAGAACGAGTGCGAATCGGCTTCTTCCTTTCCTGCTCCCTCCCCCTCTTCTCTTTTGGTAATGCAATTGAAAAATAGGAGGGAAGAGGTCAGAGAAAATAGTGTCAGCGAGCCAGAAACGGAAGAAAGAGTAAGTGCGAGGACGCGCTCGCACACCGAAACTTGTTGGTTTGCCGGGCACGCGCCCTAGATGCCAGAGGCGGCGGCGGAAAAGGAGGACACGGGAAACAACAATTTCACGAAACAAAGAGTAACAATACGCAAATGAGGGGTAATGAAGAAGGAAAAAAGAGACGGGAAGAGGGAAAAGCGAAGGGGTGGCTCAATCGATAGCTAAGAGCTCATTCGTACGCCAAAACGGCGTTACATTGCATTGGAGGGCGTCGTTTGAAGGAGAGAGGGGTATCCTCTGGTTAGGCGGTATCCTCTGGCTACTCCATTCAGATAAAACTAAATGGCTCGTCTGGAGCTGGGAGCCAGTGCTCACAGAGACAAGCAACTGAATATGATACTGCATAATCCAATGTCTGTCATGTCTGGGATGTGACAGAAGCCGCAAAAAATGTATGGGTGTTTCTTCAAAGATCCGTATTTTGCAAGGGAGAAGCTCATAGTTTGATCTTCATGTAGCGGTTTGTTCAAATTCAAAAGCCAACCGTTTTGATCAGAACATTATCAGAAAAATAGCACATCAGAACGAAGGCGTTCTGTTGGGCTGTTTTTCTTCAGGATGAATGACCCTAATCCTTCAAAATTGAAAAACCAAAGGAACAACGCCCATTGACATTTTCGTGGCATTCCAGTGGGCCTGATGTAATCTTGACGGTTTTAAAATGGTTCTCAGCGAAATTGAATTGTAAGTCATTGTTTAGCAGCTCTGATCTTGTGTATGGGTAGTTTGAATGGAACAGAACGCTATTTGAACATTCAGGCATCAGTTTTCTCCCAAGAGGGAAACCAAAAACGTCGATAAACAAAACAATTAGTCGGATTGGAAGTTGCTCCTTTTCTTCCCCCACATTATGGCAGTACAAAAAACGTCTCACTCAGCACGTTTCTTTCCGCGCGAAACGAGGAAAAGCACAGAGCAAACAGGGGGAGAGTGCAAAAAATTCTTGTCTATAAAGGGTTACTAATCCGATGCGATGCCGCTAATCCTGACGCCACGATAACTCCTGAGGATATCCGAAAGACTCGGCGCGCAGATGATGATGACATGAGGCTTTCCGATGTGAATTGCCAGGTCTTTCTGGCTGAAGAAGGAGGCGAATCATAATAAAACATATTTAATGGTCTCCTGGTGCTCCTAATGTCCTTGTAGATGGGTCCCGAGGCAAATCGTTCCCATGGATTTCCGGAGAACTTTTATGAGCTCCAATCAAAAAAATTATGCCTTCTCTTTTCTGTTTTGTCCTTTGGTACACCACAATATGAAATTGAGCAACATTTATTGCGCGAAAGCAAATTTTGACCAGTAACAGTGAAAAATGAGACAAAAACAGCACAAAATGTGGGAGGATGAGATAATCTCAACGAGAATGCATTCGCTCAAATGTAGAAGAGAGAAAGAGCATAATACCTGCTCTTCTCGGACGATACGCCCTACTTATAAGACATGAAAAAAAGGAAAAAAAAGGTGATGGGCTCAGGACATCCGCAAGAAAAAAGGAAAAAGTGGGTCAAGAATCAATTAACCGAATCGGATGGGCTCGGCCTGCTGCTCGTCAAAGGCCATTTGCTTGAGTGTTGGTTGCAAGTTCGGAGTGTCGTTCGGATTCACTTTGCGGTTTGCACGACCCATTCGGAATCGTTCGGCGTACGTCTGAGCCAGTGGAGCCATCCATCTGTAATGTTGTCTAAAAGGGGAGGGAGTGATGCTCATTTATCGTGCCTACTGTGCAGGTGAACTACGAGATAGGAAATTTGCTTTTTTACTCGGGAATGAAAGCAAAACGAATGAGCATTTCCTATCCCATTTTTCACCTGTGTGCGGTTAATGGGATACACATTTAGAACATATACAGAGACAAGGACACGTAAGCGGTGTCTGTGAATTGATGCTGGTTGATGCGCTTCAAAAGTGAACTGGACAAGTGCATAATGTGTGTTTTACTTGCAACAAAGTTGTGATTTTTGCGTGAACGTGAAGCGAATGGAGCCTTTGCCTGTTTCTAATACACCCTTACTTAGCAGCGGTCTTTCCCTGCTTCCAGCACAATTCGTTCGAGATCGAAGTGAACACTTTTGGGAGCCAGGAGCACAATGCTCCAAGTGTCTGTTCGTAGATTTCGTCCATAGATCCGGTGGCTCCGGCTGGTTTCTGCTCAGGAATCTTGTTATCGTTTTCATTTGGCTTCACCTAAATCAAATTTACTCTTGTCTCAGGTTCCAATTGATTCAAGTCTCACCGTAACTTTCTCTTGCTTTTCTTCAACTCTCTTGGCAACTGGGAAGAGTGGTGGGAGGGTGTTCTGCCCGGTTTGCACTTTCTGCCACCATGGCTGCTCAGTGCTTCCAGAACCGGCCAGTGGCCACCAGCGGGGGATCTTTGGAGTGGTAGTGGCAACAGTTTGCGCTGGAAATAATGAATGGAAAAATGTTGTAAATGTTTGCTTACGAGTCGTTCTTTTCACTGTAGTTGTTGACGGAGCAGTCCAAGTTTGAGTGGTCAGAGTAGCCGGTTTCTCAGATGCGGTCGTGGTGGTTGGCTCAGGAGTAGTGGTAGTGGTAGTGGTAGTGGTAGTTGACGTTGTGGTGGTGGGCTTTGGAGTTGTCGTGGTAGTTGTCGTGGTTGTGGTTGGCTTCGTGGTTGTTGGGATAGTTGTAGTCGTGGTCGGTCGTGGAGTTGTGGTGGTTGTAGTTGTAGTTGTAGTCGTGGTACTCGTTGAAGGAGCAGTGGACGATGTTGGTGGCACAGTTGACACTTTTCTCAGCGGAAGAGTCGCGAATCCTTGCTAAAATGGGAATCATGAGTAACAGGATTGATATTAGGTAGAAGTGGGAAACCTTTTTGTCAATTGGTCTGTATTGGCTCTGACCAACCTGGAAACCTTCTGGAAGACCGAGATCTTTCTTTGAGAAGAATCTGAAATCATTTATCTTTTGTGCTGCTATTTGTCTCTCTGTGGTACCTGTTGTGGAATCCGAACGGAATGGAAATCGGAACGTATGCTCTTCCCAACTCGGTCATTTTTTCGGCGTCAATCACAATAAGAACTCCTGTAAACAAGAGCGCTTCAATGTTTGCGGTCATTTTTCCGACTTACCTTTGTTTTCAGCAGTATCCAAACCACGAACAAGCAGAACACCTTCGTCTTCCTTCTTCGTGTCTGGCTTCTGCACGAACCATGGCTCATGGAGCACCAAAGTTGGCTCAGCTCTGAACTCCTGGTTACGGTTTCCAGCTGGCTCGTCGACATTGATCTTGATAATGCTGTTACCAGATGCAAATGGATGTTGGACCAAGTATCCCCATTGGTACGGCTTCTGCTCATAACCATGGTTGAATTGCGGAAAGTCAGCAGCAACGGTTTCTTGTGGAACCAAGTAATTGTACATGACACGTTGTTTTCTGCTGTCCAGGGTGAATCGGAGAACACGAGCAGTGCTTGGGTACAGTTGTTTAGTGAGGAAGTCGGTGTAGAAGTACTTGACGTACGGGTCATGGGAATCGTAGACAACCTGAACATAGTTGATAACCAGAAGAAGTTCAAGTTCGGATTACCATATCAGCAACCAAGTTGCCATCATCAGCCTCAAAAGCATTCAACTGATGAGTGACGAACATGGATGGGAACACTTCGAGTGGCTTTGGAGTGGTGAACTCAAGGGTCTTCTTGTTGAAAATCAGGAATCTAGAGTTGATTATGACTTTTGAGACAAATTAGGGTAATATACCTCATTGGGACCATATCGTAGAAGTCCATTCCCCAGAGTCCTCCCTTTTGAATAGCAGATCTGACGTTGTTCAATGGTGGTTCTTTGAATTTGCATGGGTTGATAAGCAGGGAAGTGATTGGGAGAATGATGAAGTTCTCGGTGGAAGTGATGGAATGGATGTATCCCGGAAGGAGGGTCTTGTCTCCTAAAAAGTTAATTTTTTTCTTGGCTTCTGACTGATCCCTCCTTACCAATGTACTCGTCATTGGTTCCGCAGGCGTTCGTGTCCCACACTCCATAGTCATACAATCCGACCACTCGACGGACTCCATTTGTGTCGACCGTGAAGATTCCCTGCAAAAGAAAGAAGCCATGTTTTTTTCGCGGGTTCACACCTCTCTCTCCCGCTAGTATTTATTGACACGTTACCGTGTCCACTCCGAGCCGGCTACATTTATTTACCAAGAGGTTAACAAACTGTAACCTGAAGCTCCGATCGGACGCTATTCGCACATTCGGAAAAGCAATTTGGAAAAAAATGAAACACTCGAGAGTTGTTTTTGTGAGCCAGCACATTTTGCTAATGTTGGTTTAAACGCGCCAAGAGCAATTCAACACCCGAATAGAATTAGATATGGAATTCACTATTCACGTCTTCGTGGCTCGGTTTGTTTGCACTTCAACTTATTCCATTTGTGTGTATTTATTGGGGTCGGTGTGTATGAATGTTGACCCGTTGATAGATTTCGCGCACCGTGAGCACGCCTACCGTTTGTTCAAGATTTCTGGCTACCGAACAAGACAACTTGTAAGGTCAATTTGGCCAAAATTTGTCGCAACTTTTTCGGAGTTTGGTCAATGAGTAATTGTCAACACCATAACTCAAAATAAGGTAGCAAAACATACTTGGAAGAAGCGTTGTTCCTCGAAGTTCATTGCGGAGAAGGATCCCCAGATAGTTCCGTCAGCGTCGTTTCTCTCGTGAATAGCCATGGAAATTGGGATCATTGTGTGTCTGGGGGTCGAGAAGATGTCGTTTTCTTCTTTGAACGGGAAAAGCTTGAATTTTTGCAGGGTGCGCACCTAGAAAACGACAAATACTGAAATATAAATGCATTCCGGTAACTCACGTCGAATTCATATCCAACCCAGTACGGAGCCTCTGTTCCAGCAATAATTCTGTTTCCGACCTTCCAGAAATCAAGGTTGGGATGGAAACGGGCGGAATCAGGGTTAGCAGGGACTTGCTCCCATCTGGACATTGCTGTCAGGTTGTAGTCGGACCATCCGGCGAATGGAACGCTGGCTTTGCTCATGTTACGATCATAGAACTCCCAGATTTTGTATGGACGGGCTGGGTAGTATTGGGCAGAGAAGACAACCTAGGGAATGGATCAGTGAAGAATTGCTAGCAGACAAATTGGAATACCTGTCCATTGCTGACGTGGAATGATCCGACAGCTCCAATGGCGTCGATCATGTGGTTGAGCTTTTCACCTTCCGGGGCAGAAGAGTTACCGTAAGATGCAGAGAGTTGACAGAGGAAGTAACCATCTAAATGGTTGAAAACAGATGTTTGGATAAAAACACGTAAAAATCGCTTACCGAGCCACTTTGGAATGTTCTTGCTGGGACAGTACAGTTCTCTATACTTGTCTCCATCCCAGGCTTCTGGGAATCCAAGATGTGTTTGATTGAATGATTGTGAAAGTACCGTTGGTACAGACACCAGCAATAGTGCGAGAATCGGTGACATGTGAAGGCGAGCGACCTCTGGAATCAGATTTCGAGCCACTGACTATAATGGGTGTCGGACGAGAGGCGGGGAGTAGTAGGAGGAGATCGTCGGGAGTCGCCGCTACTTTGGAATGGGGAGGAGCTGCGCGCACACCGACTGTATACCGTGTGTGGCCGGCGGCTTATCGTTCGTCGAGCGCCATCCGAATCTGCGCCTCCACAAGGAACGCGCATCTTTTTGGGAGCTCTCTCCGCGCGGAGCCGTACTATTTTGCTGGCGACCAGGGGTGACCCAACGTATCAGGGGAGTTCCGCATCTCCGACGCGCCGAGTTTAAAACCAAAAGCTCCACAAAATACGCTATACACGAACAAAGTGAGGGAGACGCGTACAAACAGAAACCGTTTCGGGAGCAAGAAACGTTGTGATGAGCGGCGCCTGACAAAAGTGCGTGTGCTGCAAAAAACGGGGGGCAATTGGTCGGACAATGGGACCTAACTTGTTGGCAAACATTGTGATGCTAGTGTTTTGCAGGATTAAGTGGGTACCGCCGACTTTTTCCACATAGTCCGCCATTCGAGCAAAATGTCTACACTTTTTTGGGATTCCCTGTTTGTTTGCAGTTCTATTTCGATTTCAATTCGACCACCCGTATGAGTGATTAGATGAAGTGAAAAAGGCTTTGAGTCGTGACAAAGTGATGGGTTATGCAGTGAGTCAGTATCTAAGATTAACTCACTCACTCATGTGAATCATATCACCCAGAAATAACTTTTGAGAAGTTATGAAACTATTGATATGTCACTAATGCCGCTGGACAAAGTTTACAAAAGTTTTGAGAATTAGCTACAAAAACATAACAATTTGATAGCTGAATCTTGTTTTTTTCTGTTTCTGAAATGGAAATCTACCAAAACTGCTGTTTTTTGTTTTCAATGTGAAATGTAAATTCCACAAGCAAAATTTCAATAGGTCTGATTAGTTCAGCTGTTTTACCTCCTGGAAGGTTATCTTCACGCGAAGACACCGAAACGAGTTGGCGGCACTGGTTCGTATTGAAATTTTCTATTCCCAAGCGATTTTCGTGCATTTGACCCATAGAGTCGTACTGTAGACTAAATGACGTTTCGTGAGTTTTGAACTTTCAACCCCTATTTGTTTTTTCTCCCTCTGTTGTTTTATGTTCCGTTTTTTCCGTAATTCGATCCACGAAACTTGTCGTTTTCTTGAACTTTTTCGGCCGCCAATTTGCACCCAACGCATGCAATTTTTATCGTTTCCTCATTCCGCTTGTCTTCTTCTTCTCCAACTCTTCCCCTTTTTTTCCTTCTGACGTGTGTGATGATACCCAATTTGAGGGACGGATGGATGCAAATTGTTTCAGCATCGACGCTTTCTCTTACTTTTTCTGCTGTAATCGGGCAAGTTCCCCCAATTCCTTCGTCTTCTTATGTTAGTTTCGAACTTTTTTCTCACAATTTCATTCCAAGAAATATAAAGTGTCTAGTACTCAGAAAATGAAAACCTTTCAATCATGTCGCTAGTACGTCTTGATTAGAACTCCAGGGTATACACGGATTGGAGAAGGCTTTGGCGAGTGTTTGAATACGAGGAAGAAGGCTGTAAAAATGTTTGCGGAAGCATATACTGGTCTTTGCCAAGTTCTTTACGAGCTAATAAACATTATTACATTTTCGGATCACGAAACTCTATGTTTTGTTCCTCATGTTCAAAATATACGGGATTGGGTAGCACTTGAATCAAATTGCACGCAATAATGATGTCAAGCGTGACTTATCAAATTATCAAATTGCTCTGGTTATCAGAATTGTGTTGTCATGAGGTTGGGCTGGCCTTTTAGATTTGTGGTTGGGCTCAACAGATGTCAGCAATGCGAGCGACATTTCAAAATTACTCATCAAAGTCATCAAATCATCTGCTGACTTTTTTTTCTGCGAAAGTCCATCTGATTAAGGACTTTAGGGACTGCACTCTCTCACAATTGCAAGCAGCAAATGACTTCCGGATACGAGATCCACACGGACTTTCTTCATTAGGACTGGGTACTGGGAAAGAAGAAAAAATGGGAGGAAAGCCTTGTTTCATGACGCTAGTTTTACGAATTCTCACTTGTTCCTATTCCAGGGCAGGGCAACGTTTTATGACACGGAAACACTTCTTCGTGGGTTGCGGGGTGTTGTCGGAGGACGTCGAATAAAAAATATTGGTCCCAATTTCCCAGTTTTTGATCAACGGCACAGCGCTGCATGACTCTCGCGATGATGTCAATGGTTCGGTTCCTCCGGCAAAGACTACGGCTAAAAAATTTTTATCGCCTTATTTTTTCTCATCAGTTTTGTTTTTTATCTGACAACATCCTTTTTGTATTTTGGTCTGCAATTCGTTCCGATGACTAACAGGCTTCGTTTCTTTATTTCGGGAAATTTCAAATAAAGAGTAGACAGGGAGAAAGGTGGCGACCAATCTGAACTAGTTGTCAAGTGGCACGTATAAAAAATCGAGAGTTGGGGAAGAAAAAGAAGAAGGAAGATGGCGATTATTCTACTAAGAGACCGTTTTGTTCTTGGTAAGCAAGTCATATCAACTGCGAGTCGTTCGGGGGAAAGAGTCAATTTATTCGTCGTTCTGTTCAGCGGAGCGTTTTCCGAATCGGACCATAGAAGAGCGTTGCATCGGAGAGCGCTTTCCGAGTCTGAAAAATGAACTTTCAGGTCATCGGATTCCTGGAAAAGCGTCCCGTACCTAACCATTGAAGCACGATCAATCGAGGATCTTCCGAATCGGACCATGGAGGATCGGTCGATGGAGGACCGTCCGAACCGAACCATTGCCGAGCGCTCCATTGGTGACCTCTTTCCGAATCGGACCATTGCCGAACGCTCCATTGGAGAGCGCTTTCCGAAACGAACCATGGATGCTCTCTGCATTGGCGATCGCTTTCCGAATCTAACCATCGACGAACGCTGCATGGGCGAACGACCGAATCGGACCATTGACGAACGCTGCATTGGATTGCGTTTTTGCTGTACATTGGCACTAAAAAGTCAGAGATACTGCAGGTGGTACGGCCTGATCCACTTACAATTCCTCCCCGACGACATTATGTTCCCAAGGCTCCTCACGCCTGAAAACTCAATTATAGATAATGCCCAAGGTACACCACGACTCACTCGGACTCCTGAACTTGTTTCTCTTGCTCGGCTGGTTCTTCAGCCCAAACGAAGACAAGGAGGCCAAGCGCAAGAAGAAGGAAACGGGATCCAAGCATTTCTGAAGGCACAACTATGACATCAATATTTTAGAAGTTGAAATGTGAAAAGGCGAAGAAAAACTTGATGATTGAGAAATGGATGTCAAGAAGCGTTAGGGGGATAAGAAGGCGAGAAGAAAGAGAACTCTTTTTTCGAGTGTTGGCAGAGGGAAATTTGATTTCTGGATTGAACTGCAAATTGGATTGACCAGAACCAAGAGTGATGCGACCCAGTCATATGTGTGTCATAGGATCTGAACTCCCCCGGGTATCAAAGGTATGGAAATCAGAAGCGGACGTGGCTTTCCCTACTTATATAGCCCCGCTTCGATATTCCGTGTGAGCTCGCAGCCCTAGACTCCGCCTCCTTTCATGCTTCCTAACCTTGGGCGTGTGACTCCGCCCAGCACGAAACAAAAACTGGAGGGGAATGAGAGCGGAATTGGGGTTTTTGGGGCAGGAGAAGATTCCATTTGGTAACGAACCTAATGGGTACTGATGTGACATTGTCGGTGCAAATGGAAGCATTAGAGCGATTAAAAAAATCGGAGTTCACGGCAATCTGACCAAATTATGGAGGGGCACTTGATTATTCACGAGGGGTCACCCGTCGATTGTTAGACGTATTTTTAGAGCACGCGCAGAGCACTTTGCAAACGAGATGGCGAATCACCGATGTTTGAAACCTTCTCATTTCCTTGCGGTCATGGGGAACTAGAAGGCAAAACTAGATCAAAAGAGTGAAAACCAATGGAATGTTCATTCATCAACTGTAGGCTCATGAGTCCCTGAAAAACTCCTTCATTTCATATATCTAGCCCTTCATTCAATCTTCTCATTCTTTTCCATCTCCCCCGTCAAAATTGAAGACGGTGGCCTCGATGATTAATGGACCCATCTCCGATTTTTATTTATTTCAATCCATCACTTCCGAGAATGCGAGGATAGATCCCGAGCACCAGTAATCGGTTCGTTGGATGTTCTGAGCCAAGTTCACCAATCTAACAATAGGTTCAGACGCTTTTCGAAAACCACTAATTCCCGGAATCTGCTTACGTTTTCGTTTCGAAATTGGTATATATTTTTTATTTTCGGATTTCATTGGTCGTTTTTGTTTGAAATCCGAGTTCCATGAGAAAAAACAAAGAGCGGAACGGATTTTCCGTTTTGCAATGCATTCCGAGAAACAAAAGGGCGGCAGAGTTTGCTAATAGCATCACTCTTGATAAGATCTTATACTACACACGTCAAAACGGAAATTGACTTTGGTTGAACTGAGAAGCTAATTTTTCGTTTTTGCACGCAGAAAGTATAGGATCATTTAGGTTGAGGAGACTGGGGAAACTGGTATTTTGAACCCGGGCATACAGCAGAATCTCATTTCACTTTGAGATTTTGATTGTGGGGTTGTAGATGTTCGCTGGAAGTGTTGATGTCTCACAACTTCCTGACAAGAAGTCCAGAACACGTCATTGCAAGAAGGATGGATGAACCTCTCAGTAGTAGAAAATGATCCGAGAAACTTTGCGAGAAAGAACATAACACGCAATGAACAGAAACAGAAACATTTGGAGCATCTAGAAAAAGCCCAAAAAGCATAATAACGTCAGAATCATTAATTTTTCGTTCTCTTGTTCTTCTCTAATTTTCATGTTTATGAGTCAAACCCGTCTGGAAGTTATGTTTAGATGTGTCATAGGGGTTTTTTGGTATAGTTTATGATTTCTCGGAAAATCACGTTTTCATTCAGTAGTGGTGTACTCTGCCTCCAGAATCCTTCTGACTCTGACAAAACTTGATTTATTGAGAAATACGGGTGTTTTCCTAGCAACAACGGCAAATGTTGATCTAAAAATAGCAGAAGGGGCTTTAGAAAGGATGAAGTACCTTTCAAGATGTCCAAAGTTCCAAAGTTCTTAAATCTTAGACTATTATGTTTATTTGTCCTGTTTTGTGCTTGAGGCGATATCCCGGATCTTCCGGATTTCGAAAATGCACGGAAGTGAACAGAACTTTGAGTTATTAGGGAAAGTGGAAAAGTGTGATGAATGTCT
Organism: Caenorhabditis becei; assembly: GCA_900536315.3. Taxonomy (NCBI): domain Eukaryota; kingdom Metazoa; phylum Nematoda; class Chromadorea; order Rhabditida; family Rhabditidae; genus Caenorhabditis; species Caenorhabditis becei. Next base: position 609,999 of record LR539975.1, on the reverse strand, counting down.
GATAGTTTTGCTTGAAACGGCAGAAATACGGAAGCGACCCTTGAAAAACATTTGTGCAGAGTGCACTTCTTAGAGTTCTAGCGATCAGCCACTCATCGCCTCCTTCTCATCCAATCATCACGTCATAATACTGATGCTCAGGGAGTTGGAAAGTTAGGAGCTACGAAATGAGATGAGTGGGCCAATATGAGTAATATAGTCTGGTTTTATGGATAGACATGCTTGATTAGAAGAGGAAAAATGTGGAAGTTCTTGTTCTTCCTCCAGCAGACGAAAGTAATCATGAATTCTTCCAGAACGCGTCATTGGAGGGAAACATCCAGAGAACTGGAAAGATCCAAGGGTTCGGAGGGTTCGTGAAATGATTGAATAACATGGCCAAAGTGTGAAAAATTGAATTTATGCAAGGCTGGAAAAAGCAGAGCAAAGTTGAAAAAGGCTTGTTGAAAAAAAAGAGAAAAAGATAATGCAACTTGAATTTGCACCTGGTTAAGTGTGATGTAATCAGTGACACAACTCGATAAAAAATAAGAAATAAGAACCTTTACAAGGAAAGTCAGACAAGGGACGGATATGGAGAATGTTATGAATTCTTGCGCGAAATAAGCTGATGGAAGACGTTTCTCTTCCGCTTGATGAGCAGCTTGACTTCTCCATCAATTTATTTTCTCGGAAAACTTGTAATTGTGTGAGATACATGACGTTTTTGCGCGTTAATTTTGTAGAAGCGAAGCGCTTTCTTGAATATGAAATAATACGAAATGGAATTATGAAAACATCAAAACGCTTCTCTTCCTGTCTAATTTGCGGTTTCAGAAGAAGGGAAGTGAAAACGAAAGGGAGGAATTCTGAAAAATAGGCAGAAGAAGTGATGGAATTGTTTTGAAATAGGGAGGATAGTGCTTGTAAGAAAAGTGTCAATCAGAATCCGAATGACTACTAACTTTGGCTTTTCAGATGTCAAAATGTGAGAAGGACTGCTTAAATATAGAAAAATGATGATTAATGATGTGATGCTTTTTTTCTCGAGCACTTGACAAATTGCGGAGGATAATGCTTTAGATACACCTACGCTGCGGGGTCTTGAGGGGTTCGGTTTGGATTCAAGATTTTAAGGGTTCGAAGATTTGAAGAGAGGGCGTGCTCTGTGTCATATTTTCTATAAAGCCATGTTGTCATCTATTCAGCTTCTCCAACCCTGACAATCACTCCAGTTGAATTGTTTATTTACAAAGCAGGGACCGAATCAAGAATTACTAGTTGCCGACGAAACGGGGTGCTGGAAGGATTATTCAATTTACATTACATTACGGAGCAAAATCGACCAATACAAAACGGGAGAATAGTGTACAATGTACGAGTAGCGAGTAATACTTATGATAGGCAACGTTGTTGTTCAGACGCGACGACGCACAGATAAATTATTCCGAATTCCATTGAAGAAGCTGATCTTCGCATGTCATCACGTCAAAACAATCGCCTTCAGAAGCACTCGATTGTCCGATGTATCAATCAGTGCGGGCCAGATGAAGTTGACGACGTGATTAGTTGTTCCCGAGTAGGCTCCGCGCGAGTGACGTGACGGCTCAAACTCAATGCCGTCGTATTCAAGTTTTAATCTGTAACAAACCAAACATATTTGTTGTCTTTTTGGTTTTCATTTACATTACACCCCGACCCTTTTGAAATTCCCATATCAAGTTTGAAGGGGTACTTCTCAGAATAGAAAGGCCGTCAATTGATTTATTTGTTCGTTTGGATGTTTTTCAAATGTTTTTTGAACCCCTCAACGTTCGCGTCATAACAAAACACGACCTTTTGACGATTTGGCACCCACATCAAAAAGTCTAGGAAGCACTTGTCCAAAAGAGGAAATTCCCGTTATTTTGGTCTTCCGGAAGTTATCAATCACTCAGAAACATGAATATCAGCTAAGAATGTGGGTGTACATACGCTTCTGACTCATTTGATATTCCCTCCATCATCAAGAGACACGAACTTTCAATGAACGTCAATTTATCACTAAAAGGGAAGGGAAAAGATCAGACAGGCTGACTGGTTGATTGGAATGGGTGACGAATCCTTGATGTCAAGTGTTTTTGGTTTTGATTTCAGATCTGAATAAAAATCCGGGACCGAAAATAAAATAGGTTCTATGTTTTCATGATGTCACACAGAGTTCAGATTCCCAATTCCGCCTCTTCCTTGTGTGACTAAATATGTTTTGGCAGCGGAAATACTACATCAGTTCCATCAATAATTCGTTTTCCTTCCAACTGTGATTCGGCCGACTTTTTTACCCCCTACTTGTTGATACATTTTTGAACGCTTTGCTTGAATTATTCTGTCGCTATGACGAACCTGGGTGATTGGAAAAAAGGCGGAAAAAGAAAAATGATAGGAGAAAAAAACTTGAGGGGTCGGTATGGGACTCACTTTTGATCGGGACAACATTGGATATCCCAAGATATTGTCACACACTTTTGGATGAACTGATGAACTGTGATGCACTCATCAATTCCTGGATAGTCTTTCAGCTTCTTGAACACTTCTTGACACAATTCCTGAAGAAAACAATGCACAACTGGTTGGAAAGGGAAAGCACCTCTGCAATAGCTCCTCCTGCCTTGGTAGTGGTAAACTCTTTGTATAACTGGGAATCGAGAGCATTCTCAAATGTAGTCAGTTCCTTTGACTGTTTGGCGTTGTTGTTGACTGGAAATAGAGGATTTCTTTTGGGTTTTTAAAAGAGGTCAGTTACCAGATCCCAATGCCTTCAAAATGGCTAACTTCTTGTCCTCAATGTGTTCCTTGACAACATTGTAAGTCGTGATCAAAGTTTCATGTCCAAAAATAGCCTGCAAGTCGTCTTCCCCCTCCATTTCCGGCAGAGTATCAAGTGAATCTCGTAGTTCCTGAAATTAAGCTATTTGTGTACAAACTGATGTTATGGGGTCTACATTGCTGGCAAAGATGAAAAGTTCGCCAAAACGAGTCACCAGCTGTCCGATCTGATCTTTCGATGAGGAGTTATAATAAGCAGTTGCTTCTGGATAGTCGGGAATCGGAAGTGAACTTTCTTTAATCACCAAGTCTTCTTCTGATTTCTCACGAAGCTGGGCAATGGTATAGTTTGCAACTCGAAGCTCTTTGCGAAGTTTGGAAATCTGTAAATCAATGTTGAATGGGTACGGTTACTAATCAACCAACTTCTTGCTTCAGACTATCAAATTGGATGGAGTTTTCTGATGAGCGAACAGAATATTTTTCATCTGAAACAAAGTCGTACATTTTTTAAGATAGTTATGAGTCTTCATACTCAATGACGGCGTTCCTTGTGAAACTGAAGAAGATGACGATCCCGAAGACAAACGAGTTGCATTCACATCATCCGGACACATTTGCAATAGCTAAACCCCTTTTTGACTCGAAATTTGACTTTTAGTTCCTGTTTACCTTGTTGTATGAATTATTGAAAACAACAATGAGTTGCGCAACAATTGGATCCATCTGCTGGAGAGCAAAGTCTTCTGGAGCAGCTCGCGCAAATGCATTGAATAGTCCGATGAGCAATTTGTCAGATCCCACTCTCTTTCTGCAGATTCTAAGAAGCGATCCCAACTGCAAACAAACAAAACATCTTATGTCATGTTCGTTTCAATATGACTTACATGTTGGTTCTGGAAAGTTTCTTCCAGAACACACTGTAGAGTTTCATTGAGTTTCAGACGCTCAAAAACTTGGGACAACCGCATACTCATCTGTCTCTGATGACTTTCACAAGATGGATCAGAAGCATTAGATTTTGGATCATGTTGAAGTTCTTTTATCTGGCTGCTTATGATTTTTAGATTCTCCACGTGTTTCAGAAGTTCCAAGTGAACAGCGTCAGTCATTCTGAAAAGAGGTCGATGTTTTCATATTGCGTTCGCTTTCTTTGTTTTTCTAGAATATCCATGAACACTCTGAAACCTAACAAACCTAATTAAGCCGGAGGAGCAATTAACAAGCCCGTGACATCCCAAACTCTCCAAACAAGTTTTCAGCTGATTCCGATCCTCGTGAGCTCTCTTGACAAGATCCGGACACTGTCTTCCAATAATTGACATTAGGGTGGCAATGCATGGTTGGAAGTCCTGAAATGTAAAACCCTCGGCTTCTTTCTACATCTGTCTTCCTTTTGTTGGAGGAAGAGCCGTCACAGAAACGTTATTCGATTATCTTCTCTCCGCTCACACAAGAGAGCAATTCTTGCCGTCAGAAAGACGGAAAATGCATTTTGTGCATGTTTTCCTTTTCCCTCAAGTTACTCCACTATTCCATTCCAAAAAAAAGTGCGCGAACACAAACACCCATTTGCATATTTCAAGAAGGAACAAGAAAAACTGAAGAAGAAAAAGAAGACGACCACGCGCTTTCTGTTCCGAGTAAGAATAGGATGAAAAGATTACCTACCGCAAACATGACACAGTGCTTCTTGACACTTGACGAATTGCTCTGCTCGCAAAACGCAGTCCACCAGACGAGTTGGCAGAATAATTGTTCGCAACATAATTCCTTAGTTGGCAGCAAGAGACCATCCTCGACAGTTCGCTGAAACCGAAGATGTTGCTAAAGTTCAACTTGCTCTCAGTACCAGTTCACATTTCAGATAAATAGCTTCCAGAAGCGGCAAAGTGTATGGAATCTCGGAAACTAGTTGCTCGACAGGCGGGAGGATGTTGAAGAGAACGGACAAGTCCTCGGTGTTCTGAGCCTGTAAACACACGTTTTTTCTATGTGAACCTGTGAAACAGTGGCCGAGTGCTTGTGAAATTGGCATAAGCCGTTCGTCGCAAGTGTGTCTTTGTGATTACTTGGAAGCAGAACGAGACGCCCTCGCGGAGCAGCAGGAAGTGAGCAAATGATCAAAGATGCTATGCAAACGTTCAGTAAACTGACTTTGATTGCGAGGATTAGAAATTAATCAGTTGGCAATGAAAAAATCAAGTTTGCTTTTCAACGTGAGACTTAATAAATCATGACTGACCTGCTCTCTGAGATGGTTGAGCAGCTGAGCATCGAGAGGTTCCACTTGGCACGTGTACTGAATCAGATTGAGTTCCTGTCTCGGCGGTTTGAAACTCCAGCCGGCCGATTTGCTGGTTTTGTGTGCCATGCATAAAAGATTCGGTTCGCAGTGTCCTCCTATTGTTTTCATTGTTAGGTACAATGGTATTATTGGTTTTTGCAAGAAGAGAAAGAGGAGGAAAATGACGTCAAAAAAGCGGTAAAAGAAGGATGAAGCGCTAAAAAACAGAAAACACGAGTGTGCAGAAGGCAATTAATTTACTGCCAAGTGGCGGTCTCAGCAGTCGACAATGATAGGAGACGGAAGTGGAGATCACTGTAAATGGTACTGGAAGAAAGCGAGATTGCTTATTTCCTAGGAATCCGCTCCACTCATAATTACACTGGACATTTGTAAGTGGTGGTCATTTGAAGAAGTATGACTTTCTCTTTCCTGGAGAGCGCTACAAGATGCATTTGGAAGGTACTTCAGGGATGGAAGTTTCGGGATTTTATGTGTGACAAAAACAAGTGGAATAATGGGCTCGAGAATCGTTGAAAGAGTCCGGAGATGATGAAAAAACGTTTTGGTTTGATGATGATGGAAGGACTTTTGAAGCGAAACGACCAAGATTTTGGCAGCATTTCAAAGAGGTTTTTAGATGAAAACGGGAATGAAAAATGTATGAGATGGAAGGTTTCAGCAGAGGGATGCATAAATCAATGGGAAATCTCAGTTACAGGCAATGTAAGAAAGAAGTTGATCTCATTGAAACTTGAATCCGAACTTGAACTTTAGTCGAATTCAGCTATCAAAAAAATAGAAAAAGGGCCAGAAAGGTTGAATAAACACTACAAGTACTGTATAGTCCAAGTACCTTTGCGACCATCTGAACTGAGGATGAGACTGAATGCGACCGACGGCAACATCTTCCGTCTACTCACTGTACACATAACAAAAGCAGCGGACGTATATCCGGTGGCGCTGGGAAAATGGTTGGCCGGCAGCCGGATAAATGTGTCGTCGACTATTTTGTGTTCGGAAGGAGGCTGTCCGGCGCGTTTTTCGAAACTTGATACCGTGGCGGCAATTAGAGGTGCCAATAATGAGATACTGTAGCGGGGCGACGATCAGGACGGTCGCTCGCGCCTGTCAGGATTTGTTTGTATTGTTGGGCGTCTGGACTGGGAGGCCGTCCGTAAGCTGCTGGCAGCAAGTGACTGCAACATAGACACACAAGCACGCGAGGAGGCGCCGCACGAAAAAAAACTGCTGATGAAGGCGGCAAAGGGGGATTGGGGCGGGACTGATACTTCGTGGCAGGACCTTCTTGTGTACTTCTTCTTCTTCTTTCAGTTCTTTGTGAGATTCAGAAATCGAATCGGTGAGAGGGCGAGGCTTGACAAAAGACGGCAAAAGGTGTTGGCGAATGAATGAATAAAAAGGGATCAGGCAGCGGAAGCAAAAGTTATTGTGTACGGGTGTTTCGATTCTTCTGAGTCTACTACGCCCGTTTTGTCCTTTTCGATAGTAATTTCGTCGCCCTAAGTGGTGCTGAGCGGAAGAAAGGGATGAATGTGAGTATTTCTTGAAGCCCGCCTTTCGCTGTTGGTTTTTAATTAAACTGCCTTCTGATTTCCCTTTTCATCTCTCCACCCCATCTGTTTTCACTGGTTTTCATTTTCCACTCTCAGTGATTTCATCTGTTTCAACAATCTTTCATCATTTCATTATTCAGAATATCAGTCATCATAAGACAAGAAAAAGGGGGAAAATGCAAATCAAGTTGGGAAGGAGGTTGTGAAGTTGTTCGTGGTCGTTTCTTTTCGGCGAAGTTGGTATTCGAAACCGGGGGGGCGCATTTTCTTAGAAATGCGCAATTGTTTATAGAGATTATGCAGATACAGTCAAAGTTCGAAATCAGAGGCAACAAAGACTCGAAGTTGAGAAAATGAAGAGTATTAGTCTTAGCGGTTTTTGGAAGTAATTTGGGATTCAGGTTACTTTTAGTTTCTATTTAAACGGTAAAGCTTATGGAATTGAATCATGAGAAATTGGAACAACTACTAAAACGGTACAGTATCTGGGCTTACTGTTGTACTTGTTATGGGAGAAAAACTGGCACACTCCTGAGCTGTATGGGGGAGTTCTCTGAGCATGACAAATCGGGGATCAGCAAGAAGTTAAAGTAGCGGTTACTGTAACACAGTGAAAAAACTAAAACAGGAAAAGGAGATTGAGAAGGGGAACTGAGAATTGAAAATTGAGAAATGAGAAAATGATTGACATGAAAACATAGTCCAATAATGTTTCACAACCACAAAAAACTGTTTAAGAAAATGTTTGGCAATCAAGCTGCTAGTGGTTGCTCATCAATGTTGATTCGGTTTCCATTGAGTCCGACACTGATCTCCTCCGGCTCGTCGAGCTGTCCGATGTTCAGCTCTTCCTTCAGCTTCTCAGCATCAATGACTTCCATGTCCTCCATGTTTTCATCTGCATCCGAAGAAGGCTTCTCCTTTTCTCCTCCATCAATACCACTATCTGTGGTTGACGAACTATCTCCGTTGGGTCCGATAAGGCGCTGAAGGAACGTCATCATTGACTGCTTCTCGGTTTCCTCGATATCTACCTCGATTTTGGCGACTGGAGAAGATGGTTCCGTCTTGACGACTCCGTTATTTCCAGGACTCATTGATGACTTGTTTGTTCGTGGACTCGGACTCGATCGGCTTGATCGATTAGCAGGCGATCCACGTTGTGCGTGTGCGGCTTGAGCTGCAGCCAAAGAGGAAAGTGCAGCGGCTGGGTTGAATGGGAGTGCTCCGTTTCCCATGAACGGGTTGAGAGCTCCCATTTGAGCTCCCATGGCTAACAGTGGATTTGGATAAGGGAAATGGGTACCCATTGACATTGGCGGGAAGTTTGGCAAACCGGGGAAACCTGAAACTCAAAAGTTAGGATTCTTTGTCTTATTCAGATCATGGGAACTTACCCATATTAAGAAGTGGATGAGCTGAACTAGCTCTGCGGTTAATTGGATTACTGTTACGCATAACAGCTTCTTTGTTGATGCAATGTGCCAAATCTTGCGGACACCTTCCGTTTATAGCTTTTCGAATCTGCAATGAAACATTTGCTAGAGTCTAGTATCTTTGTGTTCTCGCACCTCTTTGGCAGCTTGGATTCTGAGCTCTTTGCAAGTGGATTCATTCATCCATGCGGCATGTGGAGTGTTAATTATATTCGGACATCCGAGAAGCGGATCTATAAACATTGGAAACTGTTGCTCTCAATGACCCTCCCGGAACATACTCAAACAGTTGGGATCGAAGCGAACACTATCGTGGACATCCAATGCGGCTCCCTTGACATGGCCGTTTTTCAAGGAGACAGCCAAGTCGGCCTCGTTGATCAGACCCGAGCGGGATGTGTTGACAATGTAAACGCCTGGCTTGGACTGTCTCAGCGACTCGGCCGAAATGATTCCCTTTGTATCATCCCCCAGCGGACAGTGGAGAGAGATGCAATCCGAGCGACTCATGAACTCGTCCATAGTCCAAACTCTGAATAATTCATAGTTAGTAGCACATTTGCATTGTGTCACACTGCGCACCTCTCAAAACCCAGAGCCTTGTCGAGGCCCTCCTTAATGAAAGGGTCGTAGAAGATGACATGAAGCCCGAACGCCTTGGCACGAAGCCCCACAGCGGTTCCCACTCGTCCACATCCGAGTATTCCAAGAACACTTCCTCTCATCTTCTTGCTTCCGGCAGAGTTCTCACGCACTTGATCTGCACCAATCGTCTGGAAAAAAGTGAATAAAAATGAAAATAGAGAAATGAAAAAAATAAAAGTGAACAGTGTACTTACCTTTCTGGATTCGGTAAACGACTTGGCATGCCAGTAGGTTCTACGGTATAAGTTGAGGATTAAGGAAAGTGTGAAATCAGCTACTTCTTCTACGTAATCTCCAGGTGCATGGCAAACGGCAATTCCTGAAAAAAACTTCTTTCCAGTGTGTGTTCTCAAAATTCTTTTTATTACCAAGCTCCGTGGCTGCTTTGACATCGATGTTGTCAATTCCATACCCAATACGGAAAACAACTTTTAGCACTTTGAACTTTTCTAGGTCTTCTTTTTCCAGCTTGATTGAGTGGTACATGAGCGCCGCGACTGCTTCATTCAGAACCTAAAATCAAATTATCTCTGTCCACATCTTAGTATTTGACATTGGGAATAGTGCTAGTGACTCAAAAAGCTTCTCGGACATCGTAAATGGATTAGGAAAAGCAGGATGGGTGACTGTGTTTCATTTCGTTTTCTATGCACGCCTTTCCCCTTTTTTTCTGCTCTTTCCTCCCGGACAAAGCTGACCCCGAGCAGTGGATACAAATGATGCGGGTTTCGATATCGCAGATGTTTCGAGGCGCGGTAAATATTATTCGGTTTTGGCATTCAGCTCCGTCGTAAAAGGCAATTATTGACTGCACAATGAGAGGGCGGTTCCCTAGTTTCCTATTGTTTTCAAGCTTCTCTTGATTGACATTGAAGAGCAACGAAATTGAATTCCATGGGAAAGGATATGACGGCGACCGAGCGACTATGGCAGACTACTCGTTCTGTTTACACACTTTGTCCCTGCTCACCTTCTCGTGAATCTCCTGAGTTGACTGGGCGTCGCAGAAGGCCACAGTGGCCACGTCCTTCAGAATCGGCATCTCAACTGCACAATCCCGACCATCCAAAAGAGCAACAAGAGGTCGAGAACTCGAGGGTCCGTTCATTCTGGAGCTTGTCACTGAAACATGAAAAATGAGTCTAAAAGCCAAAAAGAGCATGTCAAAGGGTATGGAAAAATGGGATCGGAACATCACAATTGCGTTTCTTGTGCTCCCTTGAGACAAAATGAAAGCTGATACAAAGCGCTACGTTTCATTCAATCAAATATGTCGTGCAGAATGTAGAAACAATCCCCCAATACTCACTGCTTAGGATTTCACTCAATGCTTGCTGCGGGTCAGGAAGAACCACTGGCGGATGTGGAGTCTGCGGACTTTGTGACGGATCTGAAAACAAGAATGTGAGAAAAGACTTCCAGAAATCATCCTAGACTAGGATTAGCTGAATCTTGATAAGAGATCCAAAAAATCTGAAGACCATCTCTTAAACATGGACTTATGCATTTCTAATGAGCCGAATCAAGATCTTGTATCCAGCAGTCAGGATTTCGCAAGAAGAAAACGAGAGAGATCTCAGAAATTTGATGTGCAAATGACGAAACAAGACGTCTGTCTTCTCGCAATGCAATCAACAATGTTTTTGGCTCATTAGATGAGCCTTATGGTGCCCACAGCGATTTGCCTGCCTTTTCTCCGATCCTTTCTTCATCTCCCTTAATTTTATTTTTGTTCGTGTCATGCCCCATGACACGCGATTTGCGGTTCGAGGCTTAGCACTTAGCCGTGCTCTTGGAGTGAACAGATTTTCACGAAAAAATAGGATTTTGAACTGGATTAGGTTTCAGTGCTTATGGTAAGGCTTATGTGAGTATCTTGTTATCGTGAGAGAACAGTCCCTTGTCTCAATGACATAATACTACACCAGGTGCTTTTTCAGCAATTCCGTGTTCGACACCTAGTTCGGTTTTTGTTTTCATCCAGAAGCTACTCGGTGCTCGTCTATGTGTCTCTGGATGTGTGAGAGAATATATATGTGCGCATGTGTGGCGTGCAGCTAACAAGTATTTGACATGAATTAGATATGTGAACAACTGCAATGGGAAAATAGTGAAGAAGCGCCCTAGACGACGTCTCCGCCACTACCCTCCTTCCTATTGCTTCCGTCCACTTCTTCAGGCGACCACTTCAACTTTGTTTTTATCTTGATGGCCCCCAGAGTGGCCAGAAATAAGGAAGAGTTAAGAGCATATTGGAAGGAGAGTGAGGTGGCATTTGTGAACGAAAAAAGATGGATGGGTAATTGGGTCGTGTGGAGAAAGAAAGAAGGAAGAGCAGGAGGAGGAACGTTCGAAGCAAAACGAAGGACGACGCAATAACTTACTTCGTTTCCGCTTCTGCGAGCCCGTCGGTTTAGTACCGTTGCTTTCGCCACCCATTACTATCAGTTGGCAACGGGATTCCGGCAAACCAATCAAATCTAAAGCTGTCCAAAATTGAAAGTTGTGGCGCACGAAGCAAAAAAAGATAATCAAAAAGGGAGAAGTGCAGTACTTGGAATAGCAATAAGATTGACATGAAGATTGGAAAAAAAAGAAATAGGAATGTTGGCAAGTCAACTTTTCGCCGATTCGAAACGGGCGTTTTATTATTTCTGAGAACTGGAGAACAGGAGTTATGAAAAATTGGGGTGACGGGAAATGAGCATATGCACACTGGCATTGATTTAGAGCGGAAGGAACAGGATGTCGTAAAAAAGAAATAAGCTCTCGGAATGCCTCTTGTGACGGCGGTGAACAGCCAGTGAAATGCAATGAAATGATGACCGAGTGCAGATGTCGGACAGGAGAGACAAAATATGTATTCTTGGGTGTGTATTGGCAGGTGACTTACATAATTGACTTCTTCAGATTATAGCGTCTGTCAGTTTGGTTAAGTTATTCAAAATTGTGTCCTCCAAATCTTGGGAGTGGCTTCGAATTAGATTGTTTTGAAAACTCTTCAGGTATACTGTAGCTCTAACTCAGATAATAGCATGAGAGGGAATGAAAGCTACTGAACATGCCATTAGCCTTCCAGCTCCTACTTTCTAGTGCTGTCATTGAGATGGAAGCAGTGAATGTATACTCAAAACGCCTATTGAAATTCAAAACGTATTGTTGCAATAACAGCAAAAAAGGCAAAGAGAAGATGTGAAAATGTGGTGAAAAAGGAGCAAAGAGGTTTTGGAGAAGGCTGTGAAGGAAGAGGAGCACAAACGACAGAATGTATTAGGAATTGAAATGATGTTGCAAAAGGTTGAGTCGGACTATGAAGAAGACGAAGGCGGAGAAGAAGAAGAAGACGAGGGGAATGCATGATGTCCATATGGAGAGGAGTCGGGTCCCGCATGTGTGATAAGTTGAACCTCATGCGCAAGCCGGGCGATGCCAAAGTGGTTGACTGGAGCGGACACTTGTCGGAGACTCTAAGCCAGTCAACTTATGTAATAGACGAAGACGGACCCTCTGTGCTCCTAATTAGTCGTACTCGATGTGCTCGGCGGCCAAGCGAAAGAGTTGGCCAGGGGCGGGCTGAATGCCAAAAGAGACACAGTCATTGTGTGAAGTTGGCACCTTTTCCGAGTCAGCTAGTTGTCAATGAGATAAAAAACTGACGGAGGCATCAACGTTGCCGAATAGCAGGAGACTGAGGAAAATGGCAGTGAATTGAGAAGCGTGGTGCACCAACAGACCGGCCGCCGCGGCTACCCCTCCTTCTCCTTCTTCTCTTCCCTTTTTTTCCTTTTTGCCCCCGAAAAGAGAATTCGAAGAAGTTGTTTGTTGCGCACAGATATGTGCCGGATTCTTCATGAGCTTTTGGAAGTATTACAATCCGCGACACATCATTTGGAAGAGAAAAAAGGAGGAAGAAGGCGAAGAAGCGGCTGGTGGAAGGAGGGCAAGACAAAAACGGACAAAACGCCGGAGCCCTACTCAATAATGGGGCGGCGCTGGAAGGAGTCGTCGACAAATACAAGTCTGATGGGCCTATGAAATGGCAAAATATTGAAGAATGGAAGAAGAATAAGCAATGAAAGAGGAAGGAGCAGTCCCAAATTACTGGCGAAATGAGGGCCGGATAATGGTTTTGACTCGGTCACTCATGGATTTCGCAAATTGGAGTGGAAGCTTATGGACAGCAGAAGATGCACAGAATAGCAATGAATGGAAGAATAAAAGACGAATCAATTCAGCCTGCATGCACCTAACATTGACTCCCTAGGATCAAAAGGGATAAGAAGACACGCCGCGCAATGGTTTCGGACAGATGTTGTACTAGCTAATGATGAATAATGAAATGAGCACGTCCGGAACAAGACGCATCACGCAATGAATATCAATGTCCTTAAATCTTGAGAGTAATGGTGACAGTATGGGACTTAATGCTCCCGAAAGAGGATTTATTAGCAACGCTAAAATCTCAACGGGTATTCGAAAATCTTGTTTGTTTCAGCTTTTTATCGTTTAGGTTTGTCTGGTTTGTTAAGTGTGTATACTGTAAGACTAAGTTTTCCTAAAGATTAGGGAGATGAAAACATGTTAGGAACACGTGACACTGGAACTTTTGGTTTTGTTGTTACTGTACTTTTTAGTTAGTTTACTGGGAATGTAATCCGGGTTGTGGTGTTAGTTTATCAGTTTTCAAGTATTTCATCTAGAACTACGATAACTGGGATATGAACATGTCTTGTGGCTAGATGGACGATGATATAAAGAAACATGACAGAAAGGGAAAGTCATTCGGATTCCAATAAGTTTCTTCTCTCGATGTTGACAGAAAAGGAAGTTTCAAGACAGAGAAACGTAACACAGATCGTCGTGTGAGATATTCTGTGAGAAATTGGCGAACTAATGTTTCACACATTCATACACTTGTTACACATGTACACGTTTAGACATCTGACACGACGATTGAGAGCATGCGACAATGAGACAAAGGAAAAAGGCGGGTGAATAAGGAGCCCTTTTCACATTTTATGCTCCAATAAAGTGGACAACGATGGTGTGTGAGTGGTTTATTGAAGAAGCGGACCGCTTCTCTCTATAAGACACAGAAGATATGGGTATCTAACTTGTTGACCACTGCCACCACGGCTACTACTGCCGTTGACGGACTCGTTCTCTCCCTTTTTTTCGTTTGTAAACTAACCGAAACCTAAGAATGAAAAAAGTAACTAACCGAATGATGGAGTGGATGATAATGGCGGGTAGAAGTCGCGGAAACTGTTACGACTCTTCTTCGAATATGATGGGCTTCCGTCTGGAATGGAAAATTAATGATGAGAACCGCAATATTCTGAAAATCCATGCATAAATGCATCTCTCAAACTCAGAAAAACTGAATTAATCTAAAACGTGTTTTGGATTACTTTCAGATCTGGGATCAGCTGAAATGAATCCGGGGTCAAACGGGTTCAGAGTATTTGAAAGCACTCCGAGAAATTAAGTGGAATGAGAGAAATGCGAGAACAAGAGAACTAACCAGATGGAGATTCGGGACGGGGAAACCTGGCTGGAATGTTCTGCTTCCGCCGCCTGTCACTGTTCTTACTCTCTTTTGGTGGTAACTCAATCTTTATCTGTTTGTCTACCTGTAAACGTTCAAATTTGGTAACTAAACGTAGGAAAACATTATAAACCGTTGGATCGGGAACAGGAATATCGCCTTCTTTCTTTTCGCCTCCTTCGAAGTGAGCCGAGCAGATTCGAAGCTGAAGATTTCGAAATTCGATTTAGATTTCTCACAGCTAGTTGGTTTTTCTTTCATTTATCTTGGTTAATCTTTTGTTTTCTGACTGTTTCTTTTTGAATTCCTGATTTGTATAATTTCTAGCTTATTCAATGTCATCCCATTCTGTCAGACCAGTGAACTTGATATCAAAATCAGTGTCAAGAATCAGTGAGCCATGCATAGTAACTTGCACTTTTGGATCAGCCCGATATCAGCCCTTAGCACAGAAAAGCCAGCTCCCAGGAACATTTGCAATTACCTGTGATACTACCGTTTCTTCGGTTCTTCCAATTGCTGTCAGCCATCTCTGTCGCAAAACAAGCGGTCTTTTTGGTATACGGTAGAAGTGGCGGTTGTCTTCGAGTCCACGATAGCGAGAGCGGAACTTGCAGTTTGGGAATCCACAAGTTGTTGGCATTGCGGATCAGTCACAAAAGCGACCAGTTGCAAGAACCTATGAAGCCACAATAAAAGAAAGCAGATAAAGCGATAGCAGAGGGGAAAAGCAGAGCAGACCAATTGATAAATAGATAAATTTTGGAAAGTTTTCAAATTGAATAGGTTTATGAGCTGACTCCGGAATCAATATTGGAAAAAGTTGAGATCATGCAAACTGAGATTGAAGGTCCGGTATGAATGAAGACGTCTTGAACTCTGCTCACATTCCCCGAGCTAGAGTCAACGAAAAGGTCTTATTGGGAAGCCTGAGCAGGTCGGGTCTCAAAAGATAGAAACCATCAAAGCGCGATGAGAAGCAAAACTCAAAGTACGGCGTTTCCCAAAAAAAGTGAACCAAGTCTTGTCTAGTTTGACTGATTGAACTCTTGGACACCAAGACATGGGTTAACTGGATACCACGTGAACTAGAAACAGTTCCAAAGAATCTGGAGAGTACAATGATCAGAACTACTCGGAAAACACAATAATCGGGAAAATGAACACAAATGAAGCGATAGGTCGATTTCGATCAAAGTCTGCCAGGAAAGGAATCGACATCTTGTTTCAAACCTGTTACTGATTGGAGGAGAAATTGTGAGGAACGCGCAGTGCCAGTAATTTACGCTGATAAAATCGAATCATAGGGCAGCACCACTTTTTATGGATCGCAGTGGGTGGCGGTGAAGCAGTTTTTTGGAGAAGTTGGTCTAATGCTTATTGGAAGCTGATTATCGCCGTTGTAGGCACCGCGAATTGATTCTTTAAACTCTGACTTTGTTTTGAAAACTTTGGGACGCGAGAGATATGGAAGAAATTCTGACCAAAAACATAGCGGATTCTGGTAGACACAAATCAGGAGCTACCACAGGTGGAAAATGAGAGATATACTTGGCGGGAGGTAAAATTGAATAAATTTGAAACTTATTCCTAGCAGGCGTCGGTGTCTGCACATTTCCCCCACGCCAAGACAATGATCAAAGTGCGTCTGGCAGAAAGATTCGTTGGTGGAAAGTTGATGGGAGTGGAAAGTGATCTGGTCAAAGAAAAACTGGTGTCTTCGTTGAGCCGAACTACCAAAAGATGTCATGCACTTCGACTATCCGCATAACATTTTGTTATTGGACGTCGATCTCTTTCAAGTCTGTCGGCAGGGGAAAAACTATTAAACCAAAGCTGTGTCAATCCTTGGTATTTGAAAAAACGAACTGTCCTTGGCCTTTGAGATTCGTCAGAGCCGATAAAACTACACCAAGTTCGGTGAAGCTGTCAAGATGTCAAGAAGACTCACCGACCCCAGATTCTATATTGAATTGAGCGGTGCCGCCTCTTGAAACCCAATTTCGAGTTACACAGGAAGAGAGACACGATGCACAAGTGAGCCGCCGCAACAACTTGGATCACCCCCACAAGGAGTCAAATGTCGGTTAGGCGTCAACGAATAAGGGAACACTTTTGGAACTGTTGGAAAGGCAAAGACTTCCTTCCTTCCTTCCTTCCTTCAGACTTCCAAAACGTGTTGAAGATAGACACTCATAGCTATTTGAGCACACCAGATCAACAGAGCTCAGAGCACATTTCCTGATATTCCGTGAGCATGGAGATCAAAAAAATAAAAGACAGAATCAGAAAAGTACGAAGGTTGCTTGCTGGGCTGTCTGAATAGATGAAGCAAAGGCAGAAAATTTTCGATTCTTTCAAAAAAAGATGATCGGTGACATAATCCTTGATACACCTGCGCGTGGCAACCTACGGTAGAGCCTTTCAAAGCGATAATCGGACGGCTGCAAAATATCCGCCCTGTCTGGCGTGCACCTAATAATTACTGCCATATGCCTTGCAGGTATCATTCTAAGCGGACAGCCGTGGACCTGATTAGCAAAATGGGCTTTACGCTGGAAGCATCAATGACCATAATGTATCTGGCCACCGACTGGTAGGACGAGAGAGAACTGTCAGGTGAGCAAGCTTCTATTATGAATAAAGTTTGGAACTGATAAGATGAAACTTGATAATTTACCTGTGGACTGATAAAGACAGATGGTAGCTCGTAGCGAGTGGGAATAAGAAAGTGGTAACCAGAGTTGTTGGTCGGTGAAAGATCTAATTCTAGACACGCCCGGAGGCTGTGCTGGGGTTGATGTACTACGGTATCTGTGGGTGAGAGCCGTCGAGGAAAAGGGTACCACTGCAAAAAGGGAGTAAATTAGATCTTGCCCAAGGGGACTTGGAAGTCGGAGGGCATCAAAGAGAATAGATGCTCGAAGCTCGAAAATAAGATAAACCTTTTGAGCCAGCCATCCTCGTTGTCGCTGTGCCCCCAGATTGAGAAGGCACAAGTCGGGAGGAAGAAGTCGGGAGAGGCGTGGTAGATATCCACCGTGTGTTGACCCCTTTTGCGTAAAGTGAGTTAAGCAGAGACGGGACTCTCGGACGGATGGGAGGAGATGCTTGACTCGGCGGCGATTTGACGCCAATTAGAAAATAATGGGAGACGACAGATTCCTTACTCGAGCTATTACTGGAGCATCCCGGAAGGGGAACGGGAGCAGAGGCATGTGCGGGAAGAAGTGGCGGACGGGACAACGGGTCGAGATGGGCAGGCGGGCAAAGTGACCCGCCTGTCCGATGTGTTTCCTTTTCAACTTGAGATGGATGAATGACTGCTGCTTCTGCCGCCACCTTGGCTTATAAGTAGTTGTCTTTGCCAATTATATTGGTCCACTAGTGACAAGAAGGCGCAAAAGAGGAGCGACGATGAGCTAACGAAACCACTTGACGAGACGACGTCCGGATCACACACACACGAAGATGGGGCGGATATAACACACAGGTCCGGAGGGCATGTCGACGTGACAAATATTGGGAGTCAACTGAGAAGACGTCGTCTCCGTTTCGAATCCGAAACCCTTATCGCGGCTCACGCATCTGTTAATTAATACCATTTGGCTTTAGGAAGAGGTTTCGGAAAAAGGGGATTCCGCTAACCGATATGCGGCACCGATAGCAGCACGGCACCATGTGACGTGGTATACCGGTGATGTGAGGGGCTAGCAGAAGCTCCTCCCCGATGAGTGTGCCTACCAGTCTGGAAAGATCGGTATGACACCACGAGCTGCCAATGAAACAAAGGCTGGCTTATCTGAAAATCGTTCTGGAATCCTCTAAAA
Source organism: Caenorhabditis becei (assembly GCA_900536315.3). Classification (NCBI taxonomy): domain Eukaryota; kingdom Metazoa; phylum Nematoda; class Chromadorea; order Rhabditida; family Rhabditidae; genus Caenorhabditis; species Caenorhabditis becei. The sequence goes on along the minus strand of LR539975.1, from coordinate 591,892 downwards.
ATTCTCGGAATTTGCCTAGATCTTACATCACGGACTGAATGATACATGCATGCACATAAATTTGGAAGAAATCTGCATTCCGAAATTTAACTGGAAATCCTGCGAGATTTAGACGCAACTCACAAATTCGCATGTCTGTGTTAGAGTGTTAGGAGCAGCATTAAAAGTTCTGCAAATCGCCGAAAATACGGGGCTTAAGTCTGTATTAACTGCGAGCGGAACTGGATATTGTTATCATCATCCTAAGCTTTGATGCTACTCTCGGTTACTATACTTCTAAAAATAGTGTACTTGGATGTGTCTCGATCAACAAAAAAGTATTCGACCAACTTAGACATGCCGTTTTTTACTATCGGAATGTGTACCCCACAAGATATCGTGCACTGAGATTGAAAAGATCGGATCGAAAAAGATAGTGGTGATGCGAAATGTCATCTCGCCGATTCGGATGGCCGCCAGTCAGGCGCTCATCGTTGATACAACTTGGAACGAGAAAATTGACACCCGTATCGCTGGCCCAGCCATGGTTTTGTGAAATTGGAGTCATTACCCAACCACACCGATGCTCACTTTCATCTTGCTCTCAAATCTCCGCTGCTTCAAGACTGGCCCCGTGTGCTCATCTCCTTTTCTTGCATAAATAACAAGAAGTGCGGGGCTCATTTTGCCGCCAATTAGGAAATGTCGGTCAGCGATGGCGGGCGGAGTCGGCAGGCTGCCTCCAGGAAACTTACGGTGTCATTGGCTCTAGACAAGTAGCTTCATCGGGCCGAGTTGAAAGCGGACTCTTAGATGCTGTCGAGAGGCGCACACCATCGTCTCATTTATTATGACCAGAGAGGCGGCTTGTCGACATCCGGTACCTACACAATTACCGTAGGCCGTGGAGCGATGTCACATTAGACAAGCAAATGCGCGAGCGGCTCTGTGAGCAATTAACAAGTTGGTGAAGAGATGGATGGATGTGGAGTACAAAATTGAGAAGAAAGGGGGGATGAGTTACGGAAGAGAAGAAGTACTGGAGGAATCTATATGCATGAGGGGTGTCTTGGCAAAGGTGGCGGAAAACGTATCAAGGTTCCGGTACGGTAGTTTGTCGGGCTGGCGACCTACAAGATGATGGCAATTGATCAAGTTTCAGATGGACACCGCGGAGAACTGGACGAACGGTTGTAAATCACCTACCTTCCACGGATGGGTTGATTATCACAATATGCATATCACCGACAAATATTTCTGCGCCGAGTGATTATATCGGGTGTCGCGGGCCGATGGGGGCCACTGGAGTGGATTATCACTTTTTTCGCATAGCTTTCTGGGCAGGACTACGTTGCGAGCTGCGGTTTCACAGAGACCAGTCTTTCTGCCAGCCTAGACGGCATTGGTTTGCATGACGGCGATCAAATCAAAAGTACGGATTAGTGCAAGATGAGCACGTCTGGTAGAGGTTTGGAAGAAACTACACAGCGAGATCGCGTTGAGTTGATCCCCCTGCATCGTTGCGCTTCTTTAGTCGGCTTTTCATCAGTAGTTTTCCAAATCTAGTTCCGGAACTTTTCTGACTCACTAGAATATCTTAGCCCCTTATACCAATGAGATCATACTAAAGTTTTACTGGTATCATTAATCTATGTCATAAATCACTGGCATACCTTGAGTCATCTCGGTCGAGAAAACGAGAGATTACGTCGTCTGAAACAGCGAATGAAAACGGAAAAGGATGAAAGCGCGGATTTAGATACTCAGTGCTACTTTTAAAGTCAGCTTCAAAAACTACATCAAAATCTGTTAGAAGATCGTAAGGAACGTATGAAGAAGTAGACATGGGTAGAATAGAAGTCCAGGTATCGTGGGAATGCCTACGTTAGAAGAGAGCTTCAAATTTGTGAAAGAAGAAATGAGTTGAGACGTTGGGAAAACGGAAAGAAAGTTGCCAAAAGTATATTATGTGATACCAGGTTAGTTGGTGCGGCTTCGAAACGAGGCTCAAATTTCATTCGGATGCCCTGTCGCGGAAGATAAGAGCGCCTGACGCTGGTGTATGATTACCGGTGGGGAAGCGTCCAAGACACTTGGGATCTTTATTTTTTAATATTTCAAAACGAAAATCGATAGGAACTGGAAGTTGGAAAAGGCGTGAGAAGAGACCGTTGGCCTAATTCCTACAGCATTTTTGATGAATTGTTGGTAGGAAAAAGAAGTGCGAAAAGGGCGAAGTTAGTTTCACAGATGATAAGGAGATGATACGGTGATATCTTTAGACTTAGTCGCACTCGTCTTAAGAAAACGGTGCAGCAGTTGACAACCATGATCGGGGCCTCTTCTCTCCCTTCAGCGGCCATCCATCCGTCTTCCTGTCGAAACGAGATGTACGGGTTACCACCCTAACTGGGGGCAACGGACTCCTCTTACTCCACTTATTTTCGGCCGACAAATTTGCGTGACATGAGCTTTGTGGTATGTCAAAAAATGCGTCACCACAAATCAAAATCAACTCCAGGATGGGTGACAAGCTGGGATGGGGCCAGTGAGCTGGCGGCAATCAGCCACTTGATTGGGGGTGTCACTGCTGTCACTTTTCACAATAGTCCGTCATGTTTCATGTCATATCCGCTGTTAAGTTTTGCGGTGAGAGTATCTTTTAGCGAGTGGCTCTCGGTGTGTGTGCTACTGAGATATGTTGCGAAAAGGTTTTGTAAAATGCACTCACATATTTCTCCAGCAAGCTTCTCGGATAGATGTCCAGGTTGAGAGCAGGATGACGGGTCACCTGGAAACAAACAAAATCGAGGAGAAGGGGAACTTTGAGAGAAAGCCATGAGAACTGCGAAGTAACAAGCGCAATGGGAAATAAAACATTCTTGAAGACGTTCTCATCCATCTCCCATCTATTTTCTCTCGCCACATCTCGACACTTTTCACTTTTTTGTGCGGAGATAAGCGACGCGAATATGACTTGAAAACAGTTTGAATTGGAAAGACACTGACAGACCAGCAGTATCATAAAATTCACAGTTTATCGGCCCACACAATCTCAGCAATAAAAGTGTTTTTCTTTCCTTTTTTCGGTCACATTCCTACGAATTTTCTAAAATCCAGATAGTTTTCTGTGAATCTAAACAACTTAATACTATTCATCTTCCCGTTATTCATTTCCCATTATGAATTCAGTTAAGTCTCTCACGGTCCTGACTTAAACACGGCCTATCGGAGGGCGATCGAAAAACTTGCCGCAACAGGTCTTGGCCGTGAAGAAATTACGTCGTGAGATGTATCGAATCTCTGCAGTCCCATTCACCCCCAACTACTACTTTTTGTGAATGAATTAATGCAATTATTGACTTCAAATGCAATGTTTTCACCGTTTTTTGCATTCTTTCTGAGTTTTCTAGTTTCCGGAACAATGGCAACATCATTCTGTAAGATTCCGAAAAAAAAATGATTGAGTACGTGTCAAACAAGAACTGTTCTTCTTTTCAGTGCAAACCGCAACAAATGCCATCGGAAGATTCGAACTTCCTTCATTTCCTGGTTAGTACTAATCCTTATTTAGTACCATTCATCAATCATTCCAATTGTTCTCAGACGCCGATGAGCACGCGTGTTTCTCGACCGACTCATGGATGACGACACCAACTGGTAAGAAACGAATGGATCAAGTCGCGATTGGTGACTTGGTGCTGACTGGCAACTTGACGGCTGTAAGTAATTCATTTCATCACTTCAATGCGTTTTGACATCTTCAGACGTATTACGCTCCAATTATAACGTGGATGCATCGAGAGCCCGAGGGACGATACAAGTTTTACACAATTATGACGGAATACGGGAAGATGTTGGCGATTAGTGGAAAGCACCTGATTTATCGCAATCTTTGTGATGGTTCGTGAAAGAATTCCAAATAATGAATGTTCATGGCTACTTTTTCAGAGAACTATGAGGAATTTGTAAAGTACCTTCCTAAAGCTCGAAACGTCGTTTTTGCAGAAGATTTGAAAATTGGAGACTGCCTTGTGCTGCTTTATAAGGTTCTTCATTCATTATCCAGCTTTTTGTGAACTGTCCTTTTTAAGGGCAAATATCGGCAACAACGAGTGATGCGTATTTCCATAACCGAGAGAACAGGAATCTTTGCACCAATCACACAAAACGGAAGAATTATCGTGAACGACATAGTCGCATCGGTCTACAGCGGGATCAAGCATACCCGCTTCCAAAACGAATACTACGCCACTATTGCTTATGTTCAAAGTTGGTTGAAGTTATTCGGGGACTCGTTCTTCTATAAAGTTGGTTTGACTGCAGATTACAATGATTTCGAGAGATTTTCAGGTCACCACACCAACCGGATCCGCTTTAGCTTCCGACCTGCTGCGTTTGGTTATGCCGTGAACTCGTACCAAAACCTGTTACTTGTAAGATTCTTAAATTATGCGGTGTTCTCTAAAGATTCAAAAAGTTTCCTGTTCTCACTATACAAAGTTTGTACCCGATGCTTGTTTTCCAGTTGAAACTTTATTTAATAACAGTGTAACCAACCGAAAAAATGAAAAAGCAGGTATAAAAGTAAGAGATCGTAATAGAGGCGAAGAGGCACACTAACGGAACCACCAGAGAGAAGCTTCATTGAATTGTTGCCTATCACCAGATTCGCCGATGTCCGAAGTCACGTGAGTTCTTCAATCCAGTCGGACTGTTCGGGTCAACTTCCGGACGAACTCCTGCAAACATGTCTTGGCGCATCAAGTCAGCGACCGAATCATGACGAGGACGATTGCGCTGAAAGATAACATCGATTTTGAGGTGGGGATGAAATCATTAGGCTTACCCCAATTGGGGAGGTGTTTCTGCTGGAAGTGTGACTCGAGACAGCTGAACTTGCACGGGAAGCTCTTTTTGTTTGACGTGGAGTAAACGGAACAGTTGGGTGTTTTCCGAGGAAGAAATTGGCATACACGGCATATTTGTTCGATTGCCAGACTTAAAAATAATAATTAAAGTGTTAGTTCTTCTTTTCATTTGAAGTTTTGAATTTATTCATGCAACTCATTTTTTTTCAATACAAAACAAAATGATTCATACATTGAATCTATCCTTTTCTAAGAAAGGACAAAATTTCGTTCATGTAGCAATTTTTAGAAATTTTTTTTGCCCATTTTTTCAACAAAAGTTTGTTTTCAGTGTTATCCTTATCCGTTGAAGCTCCGCCCTTATCATATGAAAAAGATAATGAAGTGCGGAACCCGTGCAATGTCCGACCACGCATGGGAATTAAGCCCTGCTCAAAAAGTGCTGCTTCACGGGCTCGCCTCCCTCTATCTCAGTGTAAATATACTACGGGTCTGAGACGATCGAGGCGAGGATAATTTTTGAAATTTAGCGGGGTAGAAAACCGCAAAAAAAGATAAAAAGAGGAAACTCTCTCAAATTGTTTCCTGGAATTTCTCTTACCAGGATCTTTTTGATTGTAGTATTTCTCGAGGAATTGTTGGAGAGCCGCCGAAGGCTTGTCGAATGCGCATTGTTCAACCGAGACGTTTTCCGCCTGAAATTTCGTATTCTGGGTGGATAAAAGAATGATTGCAAATTTGAGGTTAAAAAAAAATGTTTCTTGAACATCTGATCTGTTACACTTATTTCCCCCTGCTGGAAGTATCATCTTACACGTGAAACCGCAGTCTTTACCTTTAGCATCGCGTCGAACATTTTGAATCCATTTCCGGAGCGTTGTTCGGTTGCAACGACAAAAAAGTCCAGGATGCACATGGCCTTCTCCATATATTGGTTCTGTTCATTGTCCGTCAGGTACAAAGTCTTGTAGCCGACTCTCAGAAGTCCTTTCAGAATGCTCTTGTTTCTGAAAACACACTTTTCTTCTGGAAGTTTCGGGAAGTCCCTGACCCGTCAGCTTTCTCCCAGAGAATGTACACCATTTGCTCGTCATCCTGGTCAACGATCTTGTCATATTTAGTGATGACTCGCTTCCATCCATGGAACTGCAAAAAAGACAAATGTCGTGCATTTCGAATTGTCTGCCATCACGAATGCATTCATTTCTCACTGCCTTCTTTGAAGATACGAACATATTGAAAAACTCACCTTGGACGACATTTCCCCAAGGGTGTCAATGCTCTGAGCCACCGGCCAGTACCGTTTCGGACCGTACTTGAGCAGATCAGCCCGATCCAGCCGTTGGATGTTGTCGGTGAAAATAGTAGAAAGGTCGTAGGCGATTTCCATCCTGAAAAATGTAAACCACACTCACTGAATGGATGAATTGGGTGGGTATTTACGCGATTAAAGAAAATGGGCGGAAAACGCGAGACTGGCCTGCGCCCGCAATATATAGGAAAGGAATAAAACGAGCGACGGTGGTGGTGAAGGAAGAAAAAAAACTTGATGGGATAGACATATGACGGTGGTCATTTATTTATGACTCACTTCACTTTGATTGAGAAAGAATTATACGAGGAGTGAATAAGTATAAGGAGAACGTGCTCTAGTGTTTGCATGTCTGTGACGACGCTCTGTTGTGTATGAAATATTCATTTTTGAGCAAACAATAAGTAGTTTCATTTGAGGGTTTGATTGCCAGCAGAGTTACGGAAAAGCTCACTTAATGACGCCAAGTGAAGAGAAATTGGATAAAAAGTGAGCGGGGTGGATCTCAAAACAAACGGATGGCGCGGGCCGGCAGATGTATCCAGTGCCTGTGGCTTTTGAAATGCCAATGCAGTCAGAAAAATGAGGGAATATATAATGTGGTGGGGACGGGCATAGAGACATAGAGGACGGCCCCGAAAAATGTGTGTGTTGCGAAATAAAGCCGAAAAAAGTGGGCACGAACAATCGATACCAGAGGGTTGGCTGCCATTGCGCCGCAATGAATGTAAGGAGTGGCGCGCGGGGGTTTTCACAAAGCAGTTGAGTTTGGGAGACACTTTGAATGGGTTCTGGTAACATGCACTCGTCATGGATTCTATTCTTTTGTGTGAGAAGAAGGGTTATGAAATTCAAATCCGGAAGAGATCAGCGGGGAAGATAGTCCATCCGGATGCCCTATTGTTCCGGGACGTTCGTTCCGATTAGCACTTTGAATAATTCCTGAACAGAACGCAACTACCAATCGGACAAAGGAAAAGAGAAGTAAGAAGAAGCATGGGAGGTTCAAATAGGTCACTCGTTCCCTCGCTTCACACACAGATAGACACTCAATTTACAACCGCAGATGGTACGTAGGCGTTATGACCCTCTTCGTACACATGGGCCCGAGGTCAAGCCAATTGAGCGGGATAAACAAACCGACAATTACCGACAATACGTTCGCGTGTTCATAACTACTCATTTTCCGGATATCCGGTTTCCTTTTCTTGTTGTTGTTCATTGGAATTCCTGAATGTTCTTCTAAATTTCATAACTCTGCCAACTTAGAATTGGGTTGAAATTAAAACACAGTAATAGCTTTAAATTTTTTACTGAAACAAAAAAGAACCAAAAAAAAGAAAAAGAAAACTTTCAAAGCAAAACTGAAAGCAAAGTCAAAAAGAACGAAGAGCAAGTCAGACCCTCCCTTTCCATGAATATGAAAATTGAACAAAAATGACATCATAACAAGAGATTTACAGCTATACAAATTTCGAGTTACTCAACATACAGAAACATGAGACACCGGGACGCGACGAATTTGATTCGTCTCGTCCGGCGCCTCAACAATTGGAAGAAACACATAAATTGGCCTAGAAAAGTAACGAAAGTTTACAAAGAAATGCTCACAGGGCAAAAGAAAAGGGAAAGAAGGAAAGTGATGAAGGAAGAAGTAAAAAGAGGAGAGGGGCATTAGGAACATTGTGAAAACGATGAAATTTACATATTCACACGTGGAGATTAGGCGAGGGTCAGGATACTGCTCAAAAGATAAGGCGGGTGTGTGAGTACTCGAAAGGCTGCATTTGTGAACGGGGGAAAAGGCTGCGTGTGACGAAATCTGCCAATTTGACTGGCTTAAGTGAAAGAGTTACAAAAGGAACACTTGAGGTGAGAAGGCGAAACTACTAAAAGGCGCTTTGGGGCTATGGGTTTGGCAGCTGACACGAAAAACTACATTCTACAGTACATTACAACATCAATTGATATGGTTAAGGAGGTTTTACAGAAGAAGGTGCATGAGGGGTACCGTGACATCAAGGTTACATGATTGAAAAGAAAAAAAGCAACAACGGTTTACAATTAAATTGATTGAAGGAATAAAAATCTCTTTTGTATATATATCTCGAAATTCTACAGATAAGATAAAGGAGCGGTGTCAGTTGATTCCCGTATCAATCAATAAATCCCATTGATCACAATCTTGTGAAGTTTTGTTGAGCAAAGATTCAGTTGGTTAGAATGGGTGGTTGCTGAAGTCAGCGCCAAGTGGAATGTCGAAAGGAGCCGAGTCGTACATCTGTCCGTTGGTTGGTGATGTGGACGCGGGAACCGGAGCTTGTTTAGCAAAGTATTTCTCGAGTTTCACTGAAATTTGAATTCATTGTGTATTGGAATCCGGCATTTTGGTTTTTTGAGACTAACATTATGACAAAAGCGATGAAAAGTTTGTTGAGTACTGAATAAAGTGGTAAACATGCGGCTGATAATGTCCTCACGCATCACATCCAACTTCTAGATCAAAAGCTCATTTAGTAGGCAGAAGCATGAGGTCTGATGGTGAAGATGCCGAAGAATAGATGCATGTATCGGTGGCTCGATTGTCAGTGGCATGTCAGTCTGATGAAACACAAGGTGAGAATGGGTATTGCACATCACAACAAACTTTTTTCTCAAAAAAAGAAACGGGAGTCAAAAACTGCAATTGATGGAGACTGCGAACAAAATGTGTGTAGCTGTAGTGGTCCGGTCCGCAACGTTAAAACATAGCACCGGTTACGAGAAAACAGAGTGAATAAAATGGAGTTGGTTGGTTTCGCACTCGGGGTGAAGTTGTTTGGGTATTCGGGGAGATGTGGGTAAGAGTTGAGGATTTTGTAGTAACGGGGAGGGTATCCTTTTCAGAACCGAAAATCGTCAGTGCAGAACGGAGAATCGTCAGATTTGTGTGTCTCATCGTAGAGCCACTGGTCGAAACGGATGAAATCGAGTTCCTCGAGTGTCATTCTTCTTTCAAGTTCTCTGATATACTTACGAAGGATGTGCTTCCCGAAGTTGAACTTGCGCAGCGTAGCAATATGAGGCTTGATGGTCAGCGTGATTTTCTTCCGGTGCTGTGGGTCAGCCACGTCAAGCATTTTTTGGACGACGTAGTTGGCAAACGGATCCTTCATCATCAGGAGAAGTGGTGGTGATGGACTGTAATTGAAATGGTTTTGAGATATGCAAAGTCTTGAACTCACTCGTTCGGGTCGCCGCAGACTTTGTCGATGATCAGGTTCTTCTCAGCATGGGCTCCGAATGTCAGGCATTTCTCAATGACGTTAGAGGCAAACTTGTGCTGTGCGAACTTGAGCAGATCGTCGGAGATGACTTCTTGCACGATGAATTCCTTGTCTTCGGGACTTCCGTGTTCGATGACATGCTGGATCACGTAGTTTCCGTATTGGTCCAAAACAAGTTGCTTCAAATGCAGATGGAGGGCGTCGAGGACTGGTTTCTTCTGATCGTCGGAGCAGTACTCGAGCACACGTTGAATGACACGGCAGCCGTACGGGTGGATTGACAGTGTGTAGACCTGTAAGAAAGCAGTTGTTTATCTGGGTATTGCCTAAGAACGCTCTACATTGTCACTGTTATTCTTGGTGAACGCGTCAATGATGAACTGGAGACGTTCCGGCTCGACGCGTTCAATCACTTTTTGAATAACGTGATTGCCGTTCTGGTCCTTGACACATTTCAACACCTGTCCTTCCATTTCCGCGAGAATCTCGTGCTGGTACTTCTCCTCGACGTATTCCAGGGCCTTCTGAATCACACGACATCCGTACATCTGCAGTGCCAGCTTCATCACGTTTCCTCGGATTGTGGCGACCAGTGCTGTCCGCTGTTCGTTGTTTCCGTATTCGAAGAACTTCTGAAAGAATGATACTGTTTATTGGTTCAATCTTCCAATCTTCATACCTGAATAACATAGTTTCCGAAAACGTCCGTCATGAGCTCCTCGGCATGCTCCAGCACCGGAGCGAAGATTGCAGCCTTGTCGCGAAGCGAAGCACGCTCAAGCTTCTGTTGGATGAAGCGAGATCCATGCTGATCCTTGGCGAACTCAATAACGTTGTTGCGAATGTCTTGCAACTGAAGGTTCCTATCATAACCATCCGTTGAACGCTTCCTAGGACATACCGTTCTCGGCGACTGTCCGTTCATATCATCAGGTCCACGTCGTCTCGGCGGATTTTGCGAGAAGTTTGGAGGAAGTCCGTTTTGGTTGTTTTGTGGTGGTGGCATTCCGAAGCTTCTCTGTTGCCAGTCGTTCACCATTTGTCCGTTGTTAGCTCCATTTGGTGGTTGACCGAAGAACTGTTGCTGTCCATTCTGCTGCTGTCCGTTCTGCAGAGGTTGCTGTTGCTGCTGCTGTTGTTGTTGTTGCTGT